>CAIGRN010156122.1:0-18981 GCA_903798345.1 Fraxinus anomala
CCACCACCACCATGTCACCACCGCATAACTCCGCCGAAGAACTCCCCACAACCACCAGGCCCACCACTGTCAGCCCCAAAAAACTCACTCTCATCCCTCTAATCTTCCTCATCTATTTCGAAGTCGCCGGTGGACCATATGGTGAAGAGCCTGCAGTTCAAGCTGCAGGCCCTTTATTTGCAATTCTTGGTTTCCTCATCTTCCCTTTCATCTGGAGTATACCGGAGGCTCTAATCACCGCCGAGCTCTCCACCGCCTTCCCCGGTAACGGCGGCTTTGTTATATGGGCCGACAGGGCTTTTGGTCCCTTCTGGGGATCCCTTATGGGCACATGGAAATTCCTCAGTGGTGTAATCAACATAGCAGCCTTTCCAGTTTTGTGTATTGATTATTTGAAAAGGATTTTTCCCATTTTCTCTTCTGGGCTACCTCGAAAGCTTGCAATCTTGGTTTCAACTTTGCTCCTTTCGTTTCTTAATTACACAGGGCTCAATATAGTCGGTTATGCTGCAATTATTTTGGGAATTGTTTCACTTGCGCCATTTATTCTTATGTCATTGATAGCAATCCCCCAAATTCACCCCCGTAGATGGATCAGTTTAGGCCAAAAGGGGGTGAAAAAAGATTGGAACTTGTTCTTCAACACACTGTTTTGGAACCTGAATTTCTGGGATAATGTTAGTACAATGGCAGGGGAAGTAGATAATCCAAAAAAGACGTTCCCTTTAGCACTTTTTTGCGCTGTGATTTTCACTTGTTTAGGTTATATAATCCCTCTTATTGCAGTAACTGGAGCTATTTCAGTTGATCAGAATGAATGGGAGGCTGGATTTATGGCAGAAGCAGCACAAATGATTTCAGGTAAATGGCTAAAATTCTGGATTGAAATTGGTGCTGTTTTATCAGCAATTGGACTATTTGAAGCACAATTAAGTAGCAGTGCATATCAGCTTCTGGGCATGGCAGATTTAGCCTTTTTACCTAAATTTTTCTCCTGTCGGTCGAAATGGTTCAATACTCCATGGGTGGGAATATTGTTATCAACAGTCGTTGCATTGGGTGTTTCTTATATGAGTTACACAGATATCATATCTTCTGCAAATTTCTTGTATAGTTTGGGTATGCTATTGGAATTTGCATCTTTTATTTGGCTGAGAAGAAAATTCCCCACAATGAAAAGGCCTTACAGGGTGCCATTGAAGCTGCCGGCTTTGGTGCTTATGTGCTTAATTCCTGCTGGATTTTTGGTGGTTATAATGGCTATAGCAACCAAAATTGTGTATTTAGTGAGTGGATTAATGACTGTTGCTGGGTTTGGATGGTATCTTTTGATAAGGCTTTGCAAGTCAAAAGGGTGGCTTAAATTCAGCAGGGTAGTTGTGGAGGAAGAGTCATGAATTTGTAATTGATTCAACAGGAATTTGCTTCTCATTCTTCGTGCTTGTGATGTTTACAAAGTTGTATATTCACAATGACGAAATTTATTTATAGACCTTAATGTTTAGTTGTAGTTGTTGTTGTGTGCTTTCGACTTGAGTCTCTTGGATGGTAGAACTATCATCAAATGGAGGAAGGACCACCAGCTCTGTAGATAACATAAAAAAAAGATATGGCCAGCCTGCTATTCAACATGTAGAAGTAATCTTCGAAATTATTATCCTTTTAGCCGAAGATCATGCTCAAATCAAAGAAATATTCTCCATGAAATCTTCCCCTTCCAATTTTATAATTATCCATTTGAAACATATATGAAATTGCAAATATTTTAGCAATTATGCACCAAGAAAGATCCTCAATTTATGGCTATATAGAGGCTCGGACAATTGGGTTAGTCGTGATTCTGCAACAAATCATCATTCAATATGAATCACGATTTGCAATGGGTTGCATCACAATCAATTAAGTAGAGACCACTGTAATCATTCGATTTATTCGTCCATTCCACACAAAACAAAACAAAATGGAAAATCAAGACAGGGTATCCATGTTCTTTAACTTGTCCATTTCTTCTCTAAACCCCGGCAATGCATCTTCCTGCAGATGCACCAAAACCTTGAACCCATCTTTCTTCCCTTCACTAACCGAAGAGCAAGGCAAGAAGAAACTAGGCTCAACACTCCCCAGCAGGTGCCTGGACAACGGCAACACCGTCACAGGGCCACCCCAGCCGAAGTCCACGGTGGAATGACCCAAATGCCGCCAATCCGTAAACCCACTCACCCTTTGCCCTGCCGTGATGCCCTTCTCATAATGCAACTCCTGAAAGTCGATATAGGAACGAACATATTCGTCAGTGGCGTTGTATTTGCTTTTCTTAATCAAATAAGCTGTTTTCCATATAGGTTGCTCCACAAGTTCTCTGGCCGTGAGGTGAATGTACATTGGGACACAGCCATTTCCCCAGTAGCCAACAGGCAATGGAGGTTTCACCACCTTTCTCATGTTCATTGAATATGTGAAACTCACTTTTTCATCCCCAGGGATTTCAGAGGCTTTAACCCTGTTCAAAATTAGAGATAATTAAACTTGAATTAGCTTGAAAAATAAATTCGACATACACATAAAAGGACGCAAATATGTTGGAAATAGCAAACCAAATTATGAATTGGCTTACCTTGCTCGCCATATAAAAGCACCCAAAGCTTCGAAAGTGGTAAATTTTAACTCGGATTTTTCATACAAAAGCTCCTTAAGCCGGTCCAACCACTCCTCTTTCACATTAAAACACTCCTTAATAACCCGTTTAACAGAATCCGAATATGGTGACAAGTCCTTATCCAAGCTCAAAAAATCTTGAAAAGGGAACTCAATTCGAGTCGGGTTCCTAGGCCCAAGCAAATTCACCCGGTCCCAAACCGGTTCGACAGTTATTTGACCAGCCCCACGGGCCAACTCCGCCAAGCCATTGAAAAACACGGAGGCTCCAAGCCCATCACAAAGTGAATGGTGTATGGCTGCCCCTAGAACAAAACCCCCGCACTCAAAACCCGTCATTTGCAATATCATGGGTCGGGTCATACCCTCGTCCGAATCAGGGTCTGGTACTAACTGCTCAACAAACTTTTCATCCAGTTCATCTAGGTAGCTTAACGAACTCAACGAGCACTCCACGGCGGCGCGAATGACCGGCACTCCTTTCCCCAATTGGCAATGCAGCTCGAGGCGGCCGTCTAGGTGGCGTCGGCTGAGAGTTCCGGTGAAATGGTAGTACCTAACGAGGGCGGTGGATAGCGCGGCGGTGATGACTTGGAAAGGCTCTGCAGGGTGGTTGTCGTTGGCCGCGTAAACGCGAAGGTAACGGAATGTGACGTGGAGGTTTCGATCAGTGTCGAGGTGGGAGAGAGGAAGAACATGATCATGATCAAATGGTGGTGTGGCGGGTTGAACCGTGACAGTTTCTTGAATTTTGACTTGCATTTTGTTCAGCTCGAATTTAAGTTGATGGTGGTAAAGCAATGATGACTGGATTTGGTGGTGATGCGTGGATTTATATCAAGAAATGAGAAAAGAGGGCATTGCTTCACGGGCCCCTCACAAAGGTGGGCTCCACCCTTTTTTTTTCTTTTTCTAAGGCCCCTGTGAATGCAATGCCCATTGCTCATGAGGATGAGAAAGAGACAAGCTTATGCATAGGGAGTGAGAAGGACGACGTGGAGCATGCTTGAACCTCATGTAGGATTGAGTTTTCATTTGGTTAGCTGGTTAGGTAGGGGGTTAGGTGGGATGTGACACTTGAAACCTTTTTAACCAATATAGGATTAATGGGCTTGTTTTTAAAAGTCGAGGATCAACTTAATATTGAGATAGTAACAATATCAGTCATATAAATCACCACCAAAGTCAGTCATCATTACTTAATCACCACCATCTTCAATTCGAGTCGAGCAAAATGTAAGTCAAAATTCAAGAAACTTTCACGGTTCAACCCGTCTAACATTAATGCAGGGGTGGTAAGAAGGGATGGAGGATGCTTGAACCTCATGTAGGATTGAGTTTTCATTTGGTTAGCTGGTTAGGTAGGAGGTTAGGTGGGATGTAAAAGTTGAAACCTTTTTAACTATTATGGGATTAATTGGTTTGTTTTTAGTAGTGAGTACTTCACAGGGCCCTTACAAAGGGTGGAGCCCGCCCTATTTTTTTAATTTTTTTTATATACTTGTGGGGCCCGCCCTATTTTTTTTTAATTTTTATATATACTTGTGGGGCCCACCCCATTGTGAGGGGGCTGTGAAAGTAATGACGTGTGCAAAAGACATTACTCTTTAGAAGTAGATGATTAACTCAATATTGAGATAGTAACAATATCAGCCATATAAATTACAACTAAACTCAACCATCATTGCTTAATCACCATCAACTTCAATTCAAGCTTAACAAAATGTAAGTCAAAATTTAAGAAACTTTCACAGTTCAACCCGTCTAACCTTAATGCAAGGGTGGTAAGAAGAAGGGATGGAGCATGCTTGAACCTCATGTAGGATTGAGTTTTCATTTGGTTAGCTGGTTAGGTAGGAGGTTAGGTGGGATGTGAAAGTTGAAACCTTTTTAATCATTATAGGACTAATTGGCTTGTTTTTAGAAGTCGAGGAACTTAATATTGAGATATTAACAATATCAGTCGTAAATAACCACCAAATTAAGCCATCATTGCTTAATCACCATCAACTTCAATTCGAGTTGAACAAAATGTAAGTCAAAATTCAAGAAGCTTCTACGGTAACCCGTCTAACCTTAATGCAGGGGGAGTAGGAAGGGACGACTTGGAGCATGCTTGAACCTCATGTACGAGAGAGTTTTCATTTGGTTAGGTGGGAGGTGAAAGACGAAACCTTTTTTATCCTTATGGGATTAATTTGCTTAACATTGAGACAATAGGTTGAGCATCGACTAGGTAATTCTATATTATGAGAACTTATTTACCTTTTAAGATAATTAAGCTTTCACTTGGCAAATATATAAATTAGTACATAAAGAGAAATAATAATGAATTTCACTAAATATGTAAATAACAAATGAGTATTAATTATGAATATGTAATTGATCGGAAAACTCATTAATGTGGTTTGACTGGGTCGAAATTAAAGTTTGGTCCAATTAGCAAACAAAGATAAAATTATAGTCAATTAAAATATACAGAAAAATCATATATAGCTCATAAATATATAATAACTCATTTTATACTATTTAAACCAATTTAATAATTAAAATTACTACAAATATCAACTGAATCCCATTCTTTTGGGGTCATTTGAAAATTATCGTGGTTAAACCAAACTATAATTTGCGGTTTGGTTCGATTTTAATCCGCGGTGTATCTATCGAGATTATAGTAATATATTTAAAACAATAACACATATAAGTTTAAATGAGAACTAATAATGTTAAATGTTAAATTACATTCATTTTTCCGATTAAACCCGTGAATAAATTATTTTCAATGTTGGTTGCTAAAAGATGTCAATAAAACGAATATATCTTTCATCATTTTTATTTACATTTTCTTGTATGCCTTTTATATTATCACTTAATAATTGGTAAATGTAGAATCACATTCTTCTGAATTGAGTGAATCCTTTCAAGTTATAGTCATCATTGAGAAATTTCCTCCTGTGTGGAGAGATTTCAAGAACTGTCTCAAGTACATATGTAAAGAGATGAATTTGGAAGAATTGATAGTCTCATTGGGGATCGAGGAAGACAATAAAAACACCGAAATGAAATCTATTGTTCCACTTGGAGAAAATTTTGTTGAGACTGAGTCGAAAGTTGTCAACAAGAAACGTAATATCTCTAGTATGGTACCAAAAAGAGACAACTCCAAGAATGCCAAGGAGAGGGGCTTCCTGTCCCCTTCCAACCCTATGGCGAAAGACGAGCCGCATACTAGCTCCTCAGAGGAACAAAAATTAAAACTCCACAACTTAATATGTTTTCCTTTTGACACAAACATACCACTATGGGATCTAGAAATCTCATACAACGAAAATATTTTGATTGCTTGAGATCGTTGATTTCAAGTTCTGGGCAAGAATTCCTGCGTCTCCATGTCCCTGGTTAGGAGTGATCAATGTATGCTCTCAAAATAGCAAACGTAGCCAACCTCAATTTTTAAGGATAAATCAAGAGAAACAGGATTCATTCTGAATGCCTAAAGCAAGTTCATGCTAATGACAATAGCGAGGATCTGATTCTCTTCTTTAATAATTTCACCTGCTTCCGAAGCAAGTAGCTCAGATTTGGCAAAACTTCCTCAGTTATTTCTGAGTATCACCTGCTCGGAAAAGACTTCAATTTTATTTCTTGCATCTTTCATTTCGTCTACAAATTTCTGCGAATCTTAGTAAACAGAATTGCACTTGCAACCACTTCTAAACTACACACACCAACTTGCGAAGATACAACATAATATAAGGGGAAGCGACTTTAATAGTTAGCAAAGGCAAGAAATTTTGTAGCAAACCGCTGAAGCATAAACAGAATTCTACAGCAAATGCAAATACTGCTAAACATTCTATAAACCAACTAAAATAGTAGAGAGTAGAGAACCAAGTCTGAATGTTTACGAACGCCAACAGAGTAGATATCTTTACAGCACAAAAGCATACTTTTTTCCAACATAGCTCACTGGCTAGGAGATCCATCCCCACCTGGTTTCCTCGAGCAATCCGCAGGATAAGGGCTTCTGCTTCTCCTACGTATTGGGATCGGACTTCTTTGAGCCCTAACTGGAGAGTGGCCCTGACCTGGACTTTGGCTGCGGCTTCTTGAGCCATATGGCGATTGTTCCCTCACTGGACTTCGACTGCAGCTCTGAGATCCATTGTAGACACGAGAATGTTCCAGTGGGTTTGACCTCTCTCTACTGTACATTTTTTCACGCGGGGAAACAGACCTGTCAATAAATGTAGGGGGAACTAATAAAAACTTCGATGTAAGTGGCGGAAAGAATAAAATGTGGTAAACAATAATGAGAAATATTATATCGTACCTTGAGTATCTTGTCTTAGGTGACGAGTAGTAATCTTGGCTGCGAGATCTACCCCTTCCATATCGCGGAGGTGGTGATTGAGGGTACCGAGGAGAACGTGAGTACCGCGGCAGGGACTGCCTTCGATCATAAGTGCGACTTCTACAGAAAATTAAAACAGATGAAAGATGGATAGGGTAGTTAATTAAGTAACCATTTATAGCAAGATAATAATGGCATATGCAACCAATTTAAAAAGGAATTTCAACTGATAACGTACCTGATCCCATCATAACTTGAAATTGAAAGGAAAAAAAAGTAAAATAAAATTGCCTAAGTCCGAAAGTAATGCTAGGAGTTAATTGGAAGCAATTCAAGTATATTGATGAACAGAGCAAAAAATCACCTTTCTCCTCGTTCCCTGGCTCTCATTTCAGTTGGTTTCTTCCTATTCTCCTCAGCAAAAACAACAGTGAGCTCGCGACCTTGCATAATCTCACCATCCATCTGATGCTTAGCTTCAAGAGCATCAGCAGGATCCACATACTGGACAAATCCAAAGCCTCGTGGTTGACTGCAAAGCAGGAAAAGAGACTCAGTATGGTGAAATTACATAAAAGTATTTCACCTAAAAGGTGTCAGCCCAAGCCAAAATTTTGAAGGTCTGGAATCCTAGTCTGACAAGAAATAATATATCTGGTTGATATGATGGTCTGATCCTGTATTCAATTATAAATTTGAGTAAAAAACTTATAGTTGTCTTGTGGCAGTTAACTCTGCCCCTGTAAGAGCATACGAGAGGAAATAAAAGCAGTAAGTGCAGGCCGTTTTAGAGCCTCTAAAACTTCCAAGAACATGGAACATGGAATGCCATTGATAAGCACATAAGCTAGCACGTGGCTGCTGACCTTGTGAATAGGAGCATAAGCACGCGCAAGTATTAGTTTAAAGATGACTTGTTATTCTTCAAGACTTGAAATCTTGATATCTTCACAATGAATTCAAACCAAATCGCTTCCAATCTTCACTACCATTTACATCACCTCAACCTCTCAACATTTGATTGATGAGAACAGAACTCTTACTACTTGAATGTGTCAACAGAACTCTTACTACTTGATTGAAGGCTTCACAACTCTTACTTCACTGCTAAATCTCAAAAAACTTAATACCGAAATCCAATTTGGAAAAATAATTAATAACAAAAATTCAACATCAAACAGAATGCCAAGTCATTGACAATTAAGGCATAATTTATTGAACACGCTATATTATTAATTATAGGATTAAAATGGAACGAAGGTTTAAAAAATCCAAAACGGTAAAACCGACATCCAACACAGCTCACCCAGTGTAATAATCCCTAGGCAAATAGACGTCCTTTACAGGGCCAAATTGTCCAAATTGCCTCTTCAAGTATTCTGGCCTGCATACAGAAAACCAAACTATTACTATAGAACCATGAACAACTCCAAAGTAAACTGACCAAGCAGAGCTACCCTGCTTGGTAAGCTGAAATTAGCAAGCAGAATGGGGACACAAGCACCAATACAATTCAAATCCCCTCTTTATAACAAGAAATTCATAAATGCATAATGTCTGGACATCTTATATGTAGTCCAGAAAGAGCGAGAAGCTTCAAGCTGAAGATATTAAAAAAAAGGGATTCAGCCAATAAAACTGGAATTCTCTGCTACTTTTTTACTTAAAAATAAAGTAAGATAATAAACTTCGAGCATTGCATCGAATATGAAATGACCTTTCAACAAAAAGATACCTCAAAAAACAGGATTAACAAAATAAGACGAAATAAATGCAACTGTATCATGACAATTGGTAGGTTCATGCAATTAACAAGCCCAAAACAGTATTACCAGCTAGATATTAACATGCAAAAAAGCAGAGAACACTGTGGGTGATATCTTCATATTAAGCAAGACGAAAATATATGATCAAGTAATGCATTAATGCTTACCGACAGTCATGGCGAAGGTTGCGAACTAAAAGACTGGTAGGAGAATCTCGTCTACCACGGCCATCATTGCGTCCTCTTGGGCTGGGGTTCCTTCCTCTTCTACCATAACCTCTAGGAGGTGACGGAGTATAACTCCTACCTCTCATCTATAGAAATTATATAGATCCTGCTCAACAAAAACATTTAAGAATCCATATTATTGAAAAGGATAAATAAGTGATAGGAAGAATACAACCAAAAACTATGTCATTGAGAATTTCAACAAACAATATAGAAGAGAGTATGCACGTACAAAGAAATTACAAGCCATCACTTCAACAAAAAAGGAATGACAGAACATCATGACAACAACTAATCCATCATTAGGGAGAACATATAAAAAAGGGAAAAAGAAAAAGATATATCTAGAGCCAGTTGGAGCCCCATTTTTATTGAAGAATGCATTTTAAAATAGTAGATTGATGGAGAATGTGTGATTAAAAAATAAGGAAAAGTTTTGAGTTGGCGTATGATATTATTTTATTGAAGAATGTGCGGTTGAAAAGACGAGAGAGAGATGTATTTTGAAAATAATGGGGATCAAACAAGCGCATAATATTCTAAAGCTGATTCTAATATCATTAATATGCAGTTCGTAAAATACCAAAAACGAGATACAAAGTAAGAAAGAAAGGAAACACTTCACAACAGACTATTTCAACATGCTGATAATAAAGTTTCAATATATGGATCGGGGAAAAAACAATATTTAAGCCCCTGCTTGTCTACCATTAAAGTAGGAAAATGAGTTTTGCAATCGTAAATGGAGAATGTATGGTTAAAAAGTGGAAAAAGTTTTGAATTTACGTGCAAAATATTATAGTGAAAATGAGTGGTTGAAAATGAGTTTGAGAAAAAAGTTTTGAAATAATGATAGACAAACATGGGGCATAATATTATAATAAAGGGGCCAAAATTATTTACAATCATGAAAAGAACAAGAAAGTGTATTATTAGTATAATCTAATCTCAATGCTAGTACCATTGGTTTTAGTTTGAAAAATGAAAATATATAAACTTAAAGAAATATACACACACAAAATTTGGGAATGCAGAGAATGTCAGCTAGAGATAATACAACATATTGGTAGTCAAAATTTTGAAATACTCGTTATCTCAACCCCTGAGACTTAAAATCGAAAAGAATCATGCTACGATTACATAATACTTGACACAATGGTTGACATAATGACACGTGGCACTTCATCGTCAGACTATTTTGAATACAGTAACCTTTTTCATCCCATCACATCTTGCCAACTAACATGACGTTACTCCATCTGTCAACCACTTTCTGGCAAAGCAGCATAACCCAATCGAAAATGAATTATACTATTATCGTAAAAAAAAAACTGTCTTTTTTTTTTTTTTAAATCCCCACCAGAAAAGTGGAAGTATTACAACTAGGGTTTTATAACAAAAAAGAACTAAATAAGAAAATAAAAGAAAAAGGATTGTGGGCATCAAAGCTATTGCTAATACATAAATTGAAGTCATAAAAGCTTTAAAACTTTCTAATCATCATCAATTCGTTCTTTATAGCTCACAGACCATTAATTCATAATTTCAACAAGTAAAAAACAAATAGGCATCTTTTATACTGCTCGAAAAAGAACCAAAAAAATTATCACAAAAATGGAAATTAAATGGTAAAAGAAATAGTACACATGATCCAGTAAGCACCAATATGCACTAACAAATACCCTAAAATCAAACACAAAAAAAAAAAATGAATATAAGAACATTGATGAACAAGCAAAAGAAAATATATATCAGATCCAATAATTAAGAAATAGCAACAGAGATTCTATACCCTAAGTCGTTACTATCGATTTTTCTACACAAGTTTCTACGAATCTACAAATGAATCATGTACGAATACGTGAAAACTGCAAGGAACGAGTACCTGAACAGCTGAACCTGAAGGGAAGAAATCTTGAAAACTGCTCTCTACGGAGATTTCTGATTAGGGCAACGCAACAAAAACAGAGCGCGTGCAATATATCTATCTAAGATTAATTTCAATAATGGCCACTGAACTTTTCACTTAGTGTCAACTTGACCATTGAACTTATAGTTTATCATACTTTCACTGCACTTGGGAAATGTTACATTCAAACCATTAATTTGTCGATCATTTTAAACATGTCTATGTACCAACTCGTAGAATTTAACTAATTCAGTATTTGGCTTTGATATAGTCCTTGTTTGGTTTTCATTATTTTCAAAATATATTTTTTTTATCTTATTTTCAATTATAAATTTTCGATAATATAATACTACATACAAATTCAAATTTTTTTTCTTATTTTTTAATTATGTATTCTCGATCAAAATATTATTCCAAAATGTATTTTGAGCAAAAAAAAAAAAAATGAAACTCAAACAAGCTCATAACCTATTTATAAATGCTGAATTTACTTTTTATTAATATATTTTTTTAAAGTATTACTGTTGATCTATCTATCACTCATTTTTACTTATAATTTAAATCGTTTAAATACACTAATCAAACATGAATTCTAATGATTTGATGAATTGGTTTTTCATCAGTTATAAAATGAATGTATAATTAAATTAGTAAATGAATATTTTGTAAAGTTTAGTGATGAGTTTGAAACAATTTAAACTTGCATGCTAATTTAAAATAAGTTTGGTGACCGAGAGTGATTATACCTTTTTATACTAAGCCCCTGTTCCCCTTGATTAAAACTGATGTTTTCTTCATTGTAATGGTGTTCAGATATTTTATACTGAAAATTGAAATCAAGGGAGCTAAAGAAGGGCAATGGAGGAGCAATTCATACTAAGAGTACCACCAGCAGTAGCGGAAAGAATTGAGCGTCTTCTAAACGACCCAGCATCTTCTTCGGACGACAAGTCCTTGGATTTGAGCTTTTCTGGTATTTTACAAAAAATTGCTCCATCTCCTTAGGAAATTCTTTATATTTGTTCAATTGGAGATATCGATTTCAAGAGATGATGGTATTTTTTTTTTTAATCATTGAATATAAAAATGCACGATCAAGCTACAATTATTTGAGCAAAATGTACAGCTCTAATTGTTTTCTTATCATCTTCTATACACTTCTGATTGCTGGCGATAGCTTTGAAATATTGAACCTTGTGGATTGATAATATATAATGCGGTCTAAATTCGGCAGGTTAGGGATTTCGAATTGGAATCCTAAATCAGAACCCTACCAAGAAATCAATAATATTTTAGTACCTAAATAACAGTTCAACTCATTTTGCTACCTTCTGGTTCTTCTTGATCGAGTTAAACAAAATACATGATAGGAAAGTGATACTTTTACTTATTTTTTTTCTGGCATTTGCTCACTGAATCACCCAGTCGGGATATTTGAGCCCTATTCACTGAAGGGTATTTTAACATTCTCTTATGTGCTGAAATTTGTTGGCATCATTCTTCTTCTTGTTTCCTTTGCTTTAGAGAAGCAGATACATCTTTCAAAAGAAGAAAAAATTATGCATGTCTCATGTAGAAAAGGATTCGTATATATTTATGGCTAAGTACATATTTGATAGAAGTGAACAAAGTAGTTATTTCCCAATGAGAGGATTCTTTTAAATCCACCGTAAGATTGTCTTAATTTCAACTAGTCCTCTGTTAATGTAGAATTTTCTTATCCTTTCCAAGCTCTGAATCACCCCGTTGGGATACTTGAGAGTTGAGCCCTAGGCACTGAAAGATATTTTAAAATTCTTTTATATGCTGAAAATTTGTTGGCTACCAATCTCCTTCTTGTTTCCTTTGCTTTAGAGGCAGATACTTTTTTCAGAAGAAGAAGAAAAGATGGATGTCTCATGTAGAAAAGGATTTGTGTTTATTTATGGAAATGTCCAATCTCGATTAAAGTAACAAAGTATTTCCCATTAATATGGTATTTTGCTATTATTTCTCCAAAAGACTCGTGTCTTGCAAGGACTTATAATTCTGTTATAATATTTTTCTCTGTTTTTGATTTTCGGACAGATATGTGTTATCCATGATTATACTCAACCTCATCTAAGTCTTCTGTTATTTTTTCAGATTTTGTATTTGGATTTGTATATAGCTCTGGATTTACAGACTCATTTATAAGAGTTATCATAACCTAACAACTTGTTTATTGTTTTTTGGTGATTATCCTGAACCCCTTAAGTCTTAATCCTATTAATTCTTCTTCCACTGTCTAGATACACTGAATTCTTTGGCCTGTTGTATTTTAGTGATTCTTTTGTTACTTCTGGGAAGGATTTGTGTTTTTTCTATGCATTTGCTGAATCCCTTGTAAGAGTTGTCTTAACTTCAACTACAACTTCTATTATTTTTTGCGGTCTTGTATATTTCCGTGGATTTATGGATCTGTTATATGATTTGTCTCAACTTCAACAATTAAATTGGTTTTCTTTTAAATGATGTGCGTTTAGTGTATTATTGAGTAATGAGAATTATGCAAGTGAAGTGCCACTAATTTGGATTAAAATAGTATTATTGCAGCTTATATGTAATATAATTGTTTCATTTATCTTCCTTCAGCTGTTGCATTTCTTTTTCATTTTTATGCATGTGCTTCCCAAAATAAGTATAATCTTGCTGCTTCAACCATAGTATCATCCAAGAACTTGTAAAATGCATTATGTACCAGTCTACTGTATATCTTGTTTGGCACTATAGAAAATTGGCCTACGTTGTGATAAATCATTAATGTGGCTAATAAGCCTGAGAAGAAAAATCTGTAATATTAGTAAGAACAGCAATCTGGTTTTTCAAACAAATAGTTAAATGTTCTTATGTTGATTCATGGGTATTCATGTTTTTCAACCACATTCTATTTGTTTTATACTCTTTCCTTTAGATTTGTGCTCTTAATTTTGAGTCTGCTTGTTCTTTTCAGATGATGGAAGGACTGGCTCATTTGTCATAAGCAATGACCAGTTCTCTGCATCACTCTTGGATCTTCCCACTGTTGTAGAGTCCTATAAAACTTATGACGACAGTGCGTTGATAAAAACTGCAGACATTGGTCAAGTACGCCGGTCACTGTTTGTTAATTATTTTCAACTGTTCCATACATCGGCTTCAGCTGTAACATGACCGTGTTAACTTTTTTGAGCTGTGGCAGATGATAATGGTGACAGAGGATGGTGACAGCGTTCCAGATACAGTGGAGTATAGACACGGCCTTACCCCTCCAATGAGGGATGCTCGAAGGCGAAGATTTCGCCGGGAGCCAGATTTGAATGTACTAATGCCTAAAATTATTTCCTTCAGTTGTTATTTTATCTCTCATTTGTTTGTCCTTTTATTGAATGCGATGTTTCTTTAACTTATTCAATATTGTCTGCCCTGATTGTTTCTGAAGTATTTGTAAGTTACTCCTTATGATAATTAACATGGTATGTTTTGATTTTGCAGCCTGAGGTTGTCCGTCGTGTTGAGAAAGATTTGCAGAACATCATGGCTGGTGGAACTGCTGAGAATTTTAATATCCTTCAACATGTTATTCTTGGTTTAATGTAAGCAACAATGCCTATATGGTCAGTAGAGAAAAGGAAAAAAATGAATTTCAAAACATCTGTTTGGAATTTAGTAGAAAATCAAAACCTTCAATTGCTTATGGAATAAGTTAATGTCATAGATCAAATTTGTAGTTTTATGCCTTGATTTGCATCAAAAATCTCACTTAAGAGAAACAACCACTTCTTTATTAGCATTTTTATCAGAATTTTTAGTTTGAATTTTAGTTATTATTTGTTGTTGTACATTGCAACGTTTTTGGCGACTGTCTATCTTTCAGTAACACAAATAAGTAACAGAACAGATTTGCTATATGTTCTTTATTCTCTTTAGAATGTAACATGGAGCTTCTGAGATCCTAGAAATCTCATTCAACGTTTCTTTGGTCTATTATTGGATGCTTTCCTGTTCATCTTTATTGCTAATACCTTGACTGAGTAACCAAGTGTTGCAATGGTTGAGCAAGAGGAAGATGGAGATGAAAATGCTCTAGTAAGCAAGAAAGGAAGACCTACACCTTCAGCTAAGCCTGATGTGCCAGAGGCTGGGACAGTTGGCGGGGAACCCGATGGAAGTGATTCTGATGAATCTGATGATTCAGTATAGATCAGAATTCTATTTGTCAGAGTTTGATATGTCAATAAAAAAGACATTGAGTCATATGTTTAAGTTGGTGAGTTAAGTAATGCTATGCCTGTACATATCTTTTAGGAATGGCCTCAGTGTAGTTTTCTTTCATTTCATGTATCGTCCCACAAGTTTCTGATGGGTAGTTCGTGTTTGGCGTTGTCAGTTTATTTCAGTTCTGTATTATCTTCCGCAGTAGGTGGAGTTGAAAACTTGCTTGTCCTTTTTGCAGTATTGCAACATCATCCATAATCTTCTCCTCTTCTGCATTCTTCTGTTTACATTTAACCCATCCCGGGTTTATCTTAATTTTAACGGTATCGTATGCACCTTTTCTGGTCTAACTAGAACTCTTTTAATAACTCTTGGTTGTGAAATCAGGGGTTGGATTAGTTAAATTTAGATATTGTTCTTTCATCTTAAGCTTGTGATGGCTTGAACCACATGACGTTTAAGTGAAATTAAATCGAGTTCTCCTATGGTACATTGTATGTTTAATGGCTAATTTTCTCCCACAAGACTGGTATTCTTAAGGGCTATTTTTCCCCCAAAGGGTCATACATGTATGGTGTATGGGATGGTAAAAACTCGTAGTAGTGTGGTTTTTACAATCATTATGATGAGGAGACAATTTTCCTGAACACTGTTTTTCTCTAGAGGCATTTATATGGTGGCATAGTTTGAACTTTTAGTGGTATGTAGTCTAAATTGTTGGAGAATTGATTTAGAGCCTGTTTAATTCTCATTAATTGGGAAAAAATGAGTTTTGAATAGTATTTTTAGGAGAATGTGTGGTTAAAAAGTAGGAAAAAAAATTTGGTATATGTATAAAATATTTTATTGTGTGAATGTGTGGTTGAAAATGATCATGTAGTAAACCATAAAATAAATTAATGGGTGTTAAACAGGCACTTAATCACACAATTCGGGAATGGTATTTTCATGGGTTGCTTGATGTCGACTTTGTGCCTTGTTCCCTAATTTTTTTTTTTTTTTTTTTTGGGCCAATGGTACTTCTACAAATTTTTATGACCTCATTTTGATTGAAAGGTAAAGTTCTAATTCTGCAGAATGAAATGGTAGAAATTTAACGTGATAGGATTTCACAGTTTCTTTGGATAGATTAGTTTATTTCACATTATGCTTGTTATTTTTGATTTTAGTATGCAGCAGCTGATACTACAAACTGCAATTTAAAAGCAATTTATGTTCAATTCAAAGAAAATCTTTGCTGGTTTCAGAAGATGCCATTGAAATTAATACGTATGATCTAGAGTATTGACTCTTTCTTTTATAGCTTTGCTGGCCAACTAACCTTCTCATCACTGATTTGCTGCAAAATTGGTATTTAGTTAGGTACATCTTCCAAATTATAGCACATGTGATACTATGCTGCCTTTCATTATCAAATGATGCTCCTCTAGGAGGCTTATGACCTGCAATTTTAACAATATCTCGATTAAGTATTTGGGTCCCCCAAGTAACAATAGAAAAGGGTTTTAGTTTTAGATCACACGTGAGTATCAAGTTTTCAATTACAATCTTGAACAATGTGTCTGCTTGTTTACTTTTCAGGTGAGTGCAGGGTTCTATTTCTATGTGAAGCTAGGCTCAACAACTGTTTGTTGTTTTTCTTTAATCATGCATTTGACATTGAAGGATTCTGTCTTTGATTACATGCCGGAAGAGCAAGTTGGAAAATCAGATGCAATATGAAGCTATATTGTGACAATATGTGTCAGGCAATTTGAGTATACTAGCTGTTGGACTTGTTTATACTTTGTTCTTATCCTTTCAAAGGTTTGGGAGTTGACATTTTACATTACATTTGAAGGTTTTGAACTTGAGTATTATTTTATTTATCTGAGACTGAGCTATGCCTGGACTTTTGTATAAATTAAAGGTCTATAAAGGACTAAAAGTCATTAACAACTTGCTGGAAAAGAATTTGGAAATTGTGTTGCAACTTGAAAAGTGTGGTTTGTGAGTTGTCTTGTGTTTAACAATTGAGGAATGTGATCACACATGGAGGAAATTAATTGATTATGAAATGTTTGGTTTTGCAGTTACTTGATAATACCTTTATATTTTGAAGAAAACTTGGTGCTGGAAGGGTTGTTTTAGCTTCAACATAAAATACCGTGTCTCAAGTCCCTGTTTTAGCTTCTTTAAAATGGGAATGGTTAAGGTTATGTCACACCTACTCTTAGACTTGACAAGTTGCCTTACCTTTTTCTTTTTTAAACCTTGTACTTTGTCTTATGAAGTAGGATATAATGTACGGTGGTGAGAATTCCCACCTGCCTCATCTAAATACTAAACTCTTGTTTGGCAATCATTTTTTTCTCGTACTTATTTTCAATCACACATTCTTACAATATAAAATATTTTTTACGTAAATCCAAAATTTTTCTTTACTTTTATAACTATACATTCTTCCAAAATTTGCCATTCAAAAACTCAATTTTTTTTTAGAAAAATTTTGTCAAACAGCCTCGGCAATATAAGAACTTTGCTTGACAAGCTATTTGATGTTTGACTTACTAACTTGTCCCCTAAGAATTCTTTAACTTGTTTTCTCATTCGGTGTTTGAGCAAGCTTCTATTTGACAACTATTATTTCAAAAAAAATTAATTCTTACACTTAAAAAAATGATATATTTATACGATAAAATATTTTATAAATAAATTCAAAACATTTCATTACTTTTTAATCACACGTTGTCTAAAAATTCATTATTCAAATTTTCATATGACCATCAAACAGTTGGTAAAAAAGAGGTGCTGACGTGGTTGTGACAATAAGGTCAATTGAGTGTTTTCCTGTGAATTTGTAATTTAGTGAACCGGCCAGCCTTCAATGTGTATACCTGCACCGACCGTTGTACAGAAAGAAGCTGATAGTTAAAGATGGGTCATGCCTTATCTATTAATGGACCCTCTTGCTCTTAACAGATATAGAAATTTCACTTGTTTGTAGGAATCTCGTGTAATTTGTACAGACCTTTTGTCAACATCTAAGATTTATTCATACTGTAATTTGATATTAATCAGAATAAGATTGAAAAACATGGAATACTTTCTAGAATTTATTAGGACATTGCACAAAATGTCGAGAAAGACAAATTGCCGTCACTTCTCCCTACACGCATCGTCCCCTAATTGACAAGTTTTGGTCTTGTTTTAAAGTAACATTGAAATGGTCCAAGTAAAAACTCCAATAGTTTATAAGTTTTATATTCTTAAATTTCCGGTCAACATATACTAATTCCACGGGATCTTAAAATTTACGGTCAGGTATTTACCTCAATGGTCATGAGAGGACTCGAATTAGTGACTATTGAGAAGCAAACTGATCGTTTGATTTCCCGCAAGTGAACGAAATCGTGAACAAGTAATAAAGTAGTGAATATAGTGTCGAATTCACGAGTACTACATGTTTGATCGAGTTAAAATTAATTTCGACTTTAATCGAATAGAAAATAAATTTTGTGATTTTTTTATCCTATTCCTTGAATTATCAATTAAACCAATGAAAATAAATAATTTTTTTTTTTTTTCAAATATGTGAGATGCATTGTTAAGATGTCGAATTCCCCTTATTATTCCATTTTTAGTGTAACAATTAAAGTGACAATTTGAAACCATTCATGTTGGTCAATATTCCTAATTTAATTGAAAGCCTCTTTTAGTAGCGATCAAATATATTCCTCTCATGTGACCCTTCTATCTCTCGAAGAAAGATGCAAATATAATAAATGCATTAACAAGTACTAGAACACCTATTGAAACCATATAAAGTATAGAGGTATATCTCTATCCTCTATCGAACCTTACAATATTTATTAT
>CAIGRN010156136.1:0-29795 GCA_903798345.1 Fraxinus anomala
AGGTGAAGTTGGACTCTGCCATCATTGAAATAGATCATTTGAGGAAAGTAGTCCACGGATCTCAATATAAAGTCAATGCTTTGACAAAACGAGTGGAAGCCTCCAGCAATTATCAAAATATAGCGGCCAATGCTTTGGAAGCAGCCAATAAAGAAAAAGAGAGCCGAGGTTGAAGTAAGAGGTTTAAGGTAGGAGTTAGAATACTTGAGGCGTCAGCTGCAAACAATTGGGAAAGACATTGTGAAGAGTCATATGGATAACTTTCATGTAACAGAAGACTACGACCAGTGGCGGACCCAACATTGAAGTTCAGCCCGGGCGAACGTTGACCATTGATAGTCGAAAATCAGCGATAGNCGGATCCAGCACGGGCGACCGCCCCTCCTCGCCGGGTGCTGGGTCCGCCCCTGACTACGACTACTTCAACAGTTATTGGAGGAAGTATGCCTGTGAGGAATTGCAGAATCGGACTCAATAACTCTTTCTTGGTTTAACACCAGTTCTTTAAGTACATAGTTCATTGGTGTTGACGAGCCTTCCACTCCAGTGACGGTGAGGCAGACCCAGTTGACCCTCTGACTGACCCTCAGAAGATGAATTACGAAAGACTTTTTGGATGAAGCGATGCTATAGAATATGCCTTGTGGAACAAAGGCTCGTCGCTTTGAAACTATGTTGCAGTAGTTTTGACACATCGCTTCGAACATGGAAGTTCGGCCTCTACATGTCGCTTCGGTTGAGGTGCTTAGTTCACTTCGACTTTCTTTGTTTGATAGCATCAATTAGGTTTGGTAAGGAAATGATGTGGAGTGTGGGTCTTAGGTAATTTCTTACTATTTTCAAGATGGCTATCACACGGCCAATCTCGTAGCACGAGGCATCTCAATATTCATAAAAACTTTCTCCAAAAATTGTTACCAGTAGATCAACATTTATCCTCAAGCCACTCTTTTGCGGTGGTTGTTTTCTTATTTTTCAGGAATATTTGGCTATTGGAGATGAAGGAAGACGATGATCTCTTTGGTATTTCTTCATTTCTGAGTTAAATCAGATTTTTTATTTTTGTTTCTCTTGCTCTTGCTCTTGCTCTTGCTCTTTCTCCTTTTTTCCTTTTTCTTTTGTCTTTTCTTTTTCATTTATTTAAAGAGAGGGGCGATTTGTCTTTTTATTTTTCCATGGACAAATTCTGTCATCAGGGATCTACCATACCTATTTCCTCAAACATTGGGATGTTTAGTGCCATTTATAAAGGTTAGGAACATTTCCTATACATTTTTAAATGACGGAGAATCAAATATTCTATTATCCAAAATGAAAAGATAGAATCATATAAATTATGTAGGTTTTATATAATTTGCTTTAAAATAAAGTAAATATTATGTAACACTACTACTGTTAATTACTCGTTTAGATGACGGTGAAGTTTATTTTCTTGTTATTCAAAGAATTTATTAAACAATAAGATACCTATGGATGATTAAAAAGCTCGTTGGCCCGGCCCGGCCCGGTCCCAAAAAAGCTCGAGTCGAGCCCGTTAATAATAAAAAAAATCGGAATAACAGGAAAAGAATTAAAAAAAATTAAATGTTGTAGCTACCTGCATGTCAAGTTGTTGACACGAAGGAAAAAAAAAAAAACTTGCGCCGGCTAGGCTCGGGTCACACTCGGGCCGCTAAGGTTCGAGCCGAAAGTTTGGGTCGAGCCTCAATTTTTTGGTCAAACTTTTGCTCGGTTCGGCTCACGCCAAAAAAAGGTCGAACTTTTTTGGCTTGGGTTCAAAGTTTCGGCTCGTGGTTGTGCTCGACTCGTTGACATGACTAAAGATATCGAACCTTACTATCACCTACTGTTAATATCGACAACATCACTAGTAATAGTAGATGACATTATTCTAAAATAAACTTCCTTTTGTCATACGTTTTTTTTTCCCTTGGGCCATACTTTATTTTTTAATTATACAGAACATAATTTGGATTCCAAATTTATCAAAAGTTAAAAAGAAATGAATCCACAACATCGCAATCATGCTGCCCAGCACGTGAAATTGGCCCTTGTGACATCCATAATTAAAATGCTAAATTGCAATAGCTTTCCTCAATCTATACTTCTATTTTTACACTTTTGCTCTTAATATTTTTTTCTTGTCATTAACCTCCTCAATCTTTTTTTAGTAGGCACATTTTTGTGCAAAATGATTGTTAGCTCAATGTAAAAATTCAAATTTTCACTTAGCTTAAATACATAAGATAAAAATATTATTCATCATTAGTTGGTACCACCAAGTGACAATGAATATCTTTTTATTGTTCGATATATTGAAATGCATCACAATTCCATTGAACAATAAATTAATGGCATACCATCACCTACACCGATGATGATTACCACTACTAATGAATATTGTTACTCAAAATAATAAATAAGAAGGAAAATAAAATTTAGTCTTTTTTCATGCAAATTACAGCTAGTACTAATGACTTTGCCATTGTCAGCCTCCTATTCCAAACAACACATCATGAAACCTTCCATATGGATGGCAAATCGGATTCCACATTATGTAGAGAGTTTTCATGCCCTGCCCTAATTTCTGCCGCAAGACGAGACAGAGACGAGTGGTACCCAATACCCACTTTATTAGAAAATATAAGCATTGCCTTTACTTGAGACTTTTTAAACAAACATATTAGAGGGTAGAATAATTTAGAGAAATACACGAAAAACTATGTAAATTTATAACAAAAATACAAAAAAGTATACATCGAATGACTTTGTTACCTCAAATCAAAGAGTCGTCGAAGGGGAATGATCAGCGAGAGGAGAAATAGGGGAGAGCCAAGAGATGAGGGAAAGGCAAAGAGTTGTAGATGTAAAATTTATTATTAAGAATGTTGATACTAAAAGTATAACTAGGTTCAAAAATTAGGGATTGTAGGTGCAATTATTATAATTAAAACCATATCTTATCGAACCCAGGGTGGCATACGGATATAATTATAATCCGCTTCTTTATCTCACACATACAAACACACACACACAGTCCATATCAGAGTGAAATGATAGCCGTTATATTAAAATTTCTCTCTCTAAAATTTTCCGGCCCGTTTCTACTCTCTCTCTCCGTCTCTTTCGTGGACTCGTATTGGCAGTAGTTGCAGTCAATTCAAACCTCTGTAAAGAACCTTCTATTTTCCTAATTATTATCGATCCAAACCCTGCTAATTCCATGAGCGACTCCCAGTCTTCTTCTTCCTCCTCCTACGACTCCGCCTCGCTTGGGCCCCCACCGCTGGTACATTTATGTGTGTTTGTTTGCGGGTTCTGAATTGATTATGATTTAGTGAAATTTTCGTTACAGTTAGACTTGTGACTGGTTAATTACTCGAATTCAATCGCCACTGCTGGTTTGTGTTTGATTTGTGGAAAACTAGTGTGATTGTGTGTGCTTATTTGAAATACACGAGATTTTGAGAAAAAAGTAGTTATTTGATCTTTGATCTATTATTTGGCTGTCCAGGATTGGCGTTTGAGAATGAGACAAAAAGTTGTGTACAAGAAAAAATTAGTTGTTTCTTTTCTCTTATTAAAGAGATGAATATGGGACGCGTTTTTTTTTTTTTAATATTGACATTCATGTAAATGTATTAAAAGTTGTGAATTTCTTCTTGCAGAAAAGGGATCACTTCACTAACTTGCTTTATAGGCTTGATTTAAAGTTCACTTTCTCAAACTTCACTTTTTCTCCCTAGGATTTTAGTTTTCTTACCAACATTTTCGATTCATTGATTAGTTTGGTAATCCTTTCATTTCTTTTTTTATTCTTGCACTTCAACTGTGTACACATTTTGATATATGCAGAGGCAAAGATATTGGAAAAAGGAGAAAAGCAAAGTTTGTGGCATGAAACCAAACTATAAATTTTTTATCGTGCAAGTTACAAACTTTCATGCATATATAAATTTTCTTTTGATAAAAGAGAGAGAAAAAAACTAGGCTGTGTATATGTGTTGAAAAAATCTTGATATTTATGTGCTGGATGCAGAATGTTGTTGGGAGTCATAGACCTTCAGATGTCAGTCGTTCATTGTCTCAGGGACTCACTCAAACAGCTTCACGTCATTGGCGGGATGTGTTTTGGTTGTTGATATTCATGGTACATTTGATTGTGGTAGGTTTGGCTCTAGGGGTTCTTGGGCTCAATAGGTTTAAGATAAAGGATAGGCTGAACATTGATAAGTACACGATGGGGTTTCTCGAGAATAAAGATGGTCTAACTGAGGATTACTGGCGGTTTTATGCTGTTGCTGGTGGAGTTGGAACAGTTCTTGGGTGGACTTGGTTGTTATTGCTTGGTTCACGTGCAAAACAGATAATGAAGTTCTCAGTGCACATCTTGACTACATATCTTGCTGTTATTAGTGTGCTGTGTTTTTGGTGTAAGCAGTTCTTCTGGGGTGTCGCATTTGCCATTGGTGCTTCATTGCAGTTCTTGTATGTTATATCAGTCATAGACAGGTAAAAATTGTAACTGATTGGTATATATAATTGAGTTGGAGTTCTTGTCATGCTTTATTTTCAGATTGGTTAAAATGATTGTTTCAAATAGAATATATGAGAACGGAAACCTGTTCTAAAATGATACTGTTGATGGAAGTTTTTGAGTAACACATCAGTAGAATTACAATGTGCATGAATTTTTTATTACTGAACTCATTTACAAAGTTCGCCAACATGTGCAAAGAAATCTGAATAATATAATTTGATTTTTCTTGTTAAGGATTCTTTTCTTATTGCTTGGAGCATTAACGGTTGATCTTCACATTAATGGTCTTGTCCTACAGTCTATTTTTTAGTTTTTACAGGGACTAATTTCGAACATTCGAACAATGTTTGCTGCATAATAAGGTTGCAACTTAGATTCCATGTTTTTCTTAATATTGGTAATTTACTAGTAGTTGGTCATACTTTACGGATTTTAAAGCCAGACACATGCTAAAAATTTTAGATTCTATTTCCCGATTTGTGATTGCTATGGAATCCTCTTGTTTTATCATAACATTTCCCAGATGTAATTAAATGAAAACTGAAGAATTGGTCCAAAAACTTTTTGCTTTTAACTTGCCAGAAATGACACTTTCTTACATAAGTAGGAATATTTGTCACTGCCTTAGAATATCTGAATCTATATGTCAAAAAGTGCATCTTCAGATAATATTAAAGTTTTCTTAGATTGGTTTATAAGTCATGATTATTAGAGGTCATTCTGGACCATAATATTTAGGTGTTGTTTAGTTTGTTGAAACAAGGACCATCTGGCCAGTTTATTGCTTGTAAGCTTCACATGAATGTCTTCCTCAAAAAACTATGAAAGAATGATTTGATATCGCTTTCAAGTACCAGTTTGTTCAAGTAGACATGACTTATCTATATATTATTACTTGATTATTTTTTAAGTTCTAGTTTAGTAGAGGATACAAAACTAGCAGTAATTTTGTATATTGACACTTCTTTTATGCAATGAATTTAATATAGATAAGATTCTATCTGGACTATTGGCATTATCCAATGACTATCCAAGGTCAAACCAAATTAATCATCCATGAAAGAGTCATCCCTTACCCATATGGCCCATCCAAACTAATCTCATCTTTGAACCAAATGTGGTCCCTCCCTCCTACTCTCTCTCTCTCTCTCAAGTGGTAGTAGTTTGTGCATATTCAGAAATAATTCAAAGTCAAAAAATAAAAACTAGGATAAACAAGCTATGTTCAGATGTCTGTTTTCTTTCACAAAATTTGAATTGCTTGGTTTTGATGTAAGAGTTAAACCATTCTCAAGTTGGTTTTTCAAGGGAGAAACCCAATCTTGAAAGAACAGTTCTTGCAGATCTTAATTTTGAAACAAAAAATTAATGTATTATATGTATGACCGTGGATCCATGTGATAGATATTGAAGTCTATTAAACTTCGGTTGTGTTGCTCTGAAATTGTATGTTAAAAGTTTTTCATGGCTCTTTCCTGTGAATTTATCTTCTAATATTTAGGCACGTTTTCAGTTTTATATGGTTTTCTTTGTCTTCCAGTAGACTTCCATTTACAATGCTGGTACTACAAAGAGCAGTGAAGATGGTGTGGAACATTCCTGAGGTCTTGGAAGTAGCATGCATATTCATGCTATTCATGCTTTTATGGCTTGCACTTTGGTCCTTCGGTTCTGCTGGTGTTGTTGCTTTAAGTATTGGCGACAGTGGACGCTGGTGGCTTCTTGTGGTGAGCTGGCAAGTTTTTGCTCTTCATTTCGTCTTCGTTTGGCAGAATTGCAACATAGATTTCTATTAAACCATTCATCTAGCGACACCAAAAACTGTTCTTACTTGTATGTCAGGTTCTGTCTGTGAGTTTGTTTTGGACTGGTGCTGTTCTCTGTAATGTTGTCCATGTTATAGTGTCTGGAATGGTGTTTCTTGTCCTTATCCATGGTGGTCGAGAAGCAACATCAATGCCTCCTAAACCTCTGATGAAGTCTTTGCGCTATGCTTTCACCACTTCTTTTGGAAGCATATGCTATGGATCACTCTTTACAGCTGCTATACGAACATTGAGGTGGGAGGTAGGCAATCCAATGTTGTTTGATTTTATTTGAGTACTAATTCACTGGCGAGTAATGACATCACGCTCACATGATTCATTGCACGAGTCGCAGCTGTTATAACTAATAACGGGCTTGAATGTGTTTTACAGATTAGGGGATTGAGGTCGAAGATCGGCAAAAATGAGTGTTTGCTCTGCTGTGTTGATTTTCTATTTCATCTGGTAGAGTTTTTAGTTCGTTGGTTCAACAAGTATGCTTATGTCCAGGTAATTGTTCAATTTATATTCTGAAAGTTCTTCTCCTTGTATGTTTCGTGCTACTGTGACATTTATGAGACAAAATACATGTGGAACTGCATGCTTGGACTTCGATTGGGAATTAATGAACTTCCTATAGGATCTTCATGCTTTTGTACAATAAACTATGTGGTTAACATGGACCATTGAAACAAGAGAAAAGAAGCAGAAAGGATTTAGATGTGAAATGAGAATGCCAGTTGAGCAATGGTGATGATCCTTCATTTTTGGGATAAAAGGATCTAAAGTAAGAGGATCGGATCTATCGTAATTGTTTCTCCCTAAAATTTGATTTGAAGAATACCCTTTGCCAAGGGGGGGTGAGGGGTGGGGGTGGGATAGAGGGACTGGGTTACAATCCTTGTCCAAAATTCTTTTATTGAACATGGAAACACTAAATGGAAGGCAAATTTTTATTTCAGTTGGAATGAGAACTATACTCTATGGACGCTGGGAGAAAGTTTTATTCTGATATATGTATTTACTAGTTAAAACCCGTGAATGCAGCATATGATGATGCTTTTTCTTTCCAGATCGCAGTTTATGGGAAAAACTTTAATCACTCAGCGAAAGATGCGTGGGAGTTATTTCAGTCAACTGGTGTTGAAGCACTTATTGCTTATGACTGTTCAGGTGCTGTTCTATTGATGACAACGCTCTTGGGTGGGCTTATTGCTGGAACTTGTGCAGGAGTTTGGGCGTGGATTAAACATTCCGATAGAGTGATGATGGTGGGATCTACAGCCATGTTGATGGGAATGATCTTGGTATGCTTACAATACTTGCTCGATTCGTCTCTCTAACGAATTTAGCATATAATCTCTTTTAAATTTTATCAGTGCTGACCTATGCTATACAAGTTCAACATCTGCAGGTTAAAAACATTGTTAGTCACACAACTTGTAACGAAGTTTCATGTTAATCACTGGACTTTATTTTAATCCAAAGTGATCAGCCAAGTTTGCTTTGTTCTCAGTTTGGTCACTCGATTAAAATCTGTAAGTTTCTCTTACAGAATGTGTGGAGTGAAAGACGGATCTAGCATGCTTCAACCTGGAAGTCTTCCACGTCGGACATTCTGCTAGAGAAAGTAACGAATTTTGACTGATTGATCAAATTGAAACTGAAAGAAAACTTCATCCACTACTTTGAAACAATATAAGCTTCGCTGACTAACGTGTGACTTCACTATAAACTGAACTAACATGTAACTTCGCTATAAACTGAGTAACTAACCGTGTTTTTGCCCTACATCTGCAATAGGTTTAGAGACGCAACGTATTGATTTCTGGATTTTTTGAGTGCATAGCTACTAAAGAGGCATGGTTCTTTTACATTAGTTTGTTTTGTAGCTAAGAAGCATGGTCTACACGACACAACATGGACATATCGATACATAATTTTTTTTTTTAAAAAGTAGGACATGGACACGGAAACATACATGTCTTGGACATGTCGATTTGAATTTTTTAAAATTATACATCTATATCACAAACCTACAACTAACGAAGACAGTCAAGAGAGGAGAAAGAAAAAAAGAAAAGAGGGGAAGTGCAGAGCCTGTTGTTTTATTCAATATTGAAGTGTGTCTTGATATAAGAACTAACCCCCTTTTGTTAGGGCTGAAACTAAGCTTAATAAGGTAACAAAGTTAATAAAGTAACAAAATCACTAATGAAATAAACATAAATTGGAAATAAAAGAAAACCCTAATAATTAATTTTTCTACGCCTAGAGTAGACTTTGAGGGTTGCATCATATATAGTATATCTTTTATTTCTAGAAAATCAATACTTCTTTAGGTTTTGATTTTTGTTGGTGAAAATATTTTAAATAATTTAAGTAACTATTTGTTATATTAAAATAACATGTACTATGTATATATTACTACTGACAAAGAAGAAAGATGCATATAGCAGAGAATTGATTCATGTCGGTGTCTGAAAAAATTCCCTAATAGGAGTGTCCGTGCTTAATAGTTGGGTACATATGTTCTCTCATTGCAGATGAATGGCTTACTGCTTCTGTCTGCTAATGGATGTCGTGTTCTACTCTCAGGTTGGCTTAGCAACTGTAGTTGTGGAAAGTGCAGTAACATCCATTTACATATGTTATGCAGAAGACCCCTCTTTAATAAACAGGTGGGATTCAGCCTTCTTTACTCAAATCTCAGAAAAACTACATCAGCGATTGCAACATAGAAGTGCGAGGGCAAGGGAAGTATTAAGTCATAATATAGATTACCAAATCCAAGAAGCAGGTACTATTTGACTTCCCTTTTGTACAACTAAGCACAGTACTACTGTTATTGCATTTTATGGACAGAAATTTACAGTACAATAGATCATATAGTAACTTCCTTTTTTCGACTACAATATCGTCATTACAATACAATTCAGCCTGCTGAACAAGATGTATAATACACTAACAAATGCCCCATTTAAAATTTCGATTTAATGTTCAAAGAGGAATGGTCGATTGTTGTCTTGGCAGGATGCTTGTCACTGCACTTGGCTGAATAGATCTTTACTATCCTCGATTCATTATCAACTCGATGATCAGACTCCTGTAGATTAACCTATATCGATTTCTTTGAGACATGTTTTGTACTAGTTTAATGAAACTGAATCTTCCAAACTTCATATGGACCATGATATGGATGTTAATTTGTTTGTTTTTTCTCATTTCCTTCCCTCGGTATCTCTTTCGTGATATTGACCCCTATTTGCATCTTGGTGGGTTGGTCAGATATGAGAAGTTATGGGAAAGAGCATATTACAACATCTCTAATTCGTGAATTTTTAATGATTGTTGTGTTCTTAATCAGCATAAACCTTGCAAATATATATTATTATTGTTATACACTTAACATTCGGAAAAAATAATAAGCTACACAAAATTTACATCTTAATATCTTATAACTATTTAATACAAATTAATCCAAGAATCAGTTTTTTTCCACCAGCTTCTGCATTTTTCCTCTCTCATTGTTCTTCCTTCCTGCACCAATATTTTAAACAGCAAATTTCGTTAATTAATGACACCAGATGGATAAATTAATTAGAAAAATTAAATAAAAATGCACATACTTGGTCTATAATTTCTTCTTCTACTAGACTTGACATTCTGTGGTATAAAAACTCCAGTTCCATTGCCTTTTCCATTAGTTCTCCACAAGCTCAATAGCCATGGAGGAGTCACATAGTTCTCTATCCAGTTGTAATGACATCTACACCGTGGCACAAAAGGAGGGCTATTACTTAACCCTTTTCTCCGGGCATCGACCGAGCTCGGAAATCTAGCGTTAGCATATAATTCGTCATCGTCGTCTGCCGTCAACTGCAAAACTTGCCTTTTAAGTTCTTCATAGAAAACATCATCTTCGTCTTCAAATTCATCATATGAATTTGTAATTTCTTGCACAAGACTGCAATGCATATCCATTATGGGAGAATTGATTTCAATGTGTTTGGTTTTTCACATGATTATGATATTTATAGTTAAATTAAGTAGGATTTTGGTCAACGTTTGAGGCAAGTGGAATATAGTTTTGTAATGGATCTCCAATTGGCTTCAAATGCAAACAAATATGCCTAGTTTTGTTTTGTTTTTACACGTTTCCATAATAAATTTATTAGTTCTGCTTATATACAAATAATTGTCCCACTGTACATTTAATGATATGATGATATCATATTGGGACTATATTTTTCTTTTGCACTGCTTTTAATTGTATTAAAGGATCTCGGTATTTGCTTATTATTGCAATTATTTCTCCGCTTTCTTTTTCTCGCAAATTTATTATTAATTTTTAATTAATTAGTACATCAGGTTCTCCGCATGATGATTTATGTCTAAATATTCGATTAGTGTACTTTAGAAAATCAGAGAGAAATTGTTTTTCACATTTTTGTATTTGTTATTTTTTTGTATATTAACAATATGAAGGGAAAATAAATATGTTACGCCTCCAATGAACTTTTCGAGCAGAACCATCATCAATGTCAATACGTGCTAATTATGAATGGTTAAATATAAGAATGCAACGAAAAAAATCACTAACATACTTTACGTCAATAAATAAAAGATTGAGAACATTTAATACAATTAAAAAGTGATATAACAAAAGAAAATTATTGTAAATTCAATTTTCAAAATAAGACCAATCACTCAAATTAATTAAACTGACTAAATATTCTGCATCCAGTATCGAATTTTATAAATTTTGCGTTTTACTATTATGAGTATCGTTTCGATTACGGTCAATTAGTTGACTAATTACTTGGCCGTTTAGGGCAAAAATGATTATGATTCCTTTAAGTGACATTTGGAGAGTATATTGCTACTAAATAACCATTGGTTTGACAACTATTTTGTTATATATATAAATATATATATATATATATATATATATACACACACACCACACCAAATGTCCACATCGACACAAAATTCACTTCACACAATTTTAACCATGCCTCGATTGAAAAGCAAAAGAAATACTCTTCGTATTGTTGAGACCCGGTGGTTTCTAAACACTCGCAACGTCTTGAAGAGTCTCAACATATTTTTGTTCGAGGTTAAAAAGGTGAATTTCAAACCATGGACAATTATCGTGCAACATTATTCGAAGTTAGGAGTTCAATAATATCGGTACTCATTTTGGAAGAGGCGAGCCTCTGATGGAGAAGCTGTATGGTGCTCAACTGACCTTGTGTTCGCCTCTTGGTTGCAATTGAACACTTGCCCCTCTTCATAGATCATGAAAATGCAATTGTGGGGCTTCTAGACAAACAGGAATTGTGAGGTCTCTAACAAGAGTGCCCTATTGATATGCATGTCCTATGCATTTGACGAGTTGACTACTTAGACATCATTTCCTCCTAATAATTAGTTAAATGTGTAGGCAAAACCCACAGTCAGAACTTAGATATATTTTTATTTTTATTCCACATTAACATGAAGTCGATATTTAAATTACACAATCGGTGAGATATCTTTCATTCAATTTCTAGTTTCTTCTGAATAATACTTGAACTTGAGGAATACTACAAATATTCAATTATTTCGAACGTAGATTCTCATTCTCATCGGAGACACTAATGTAACAGGCTTCAGCGAAATGTAGTATGTAGAGATGTACGATACTCCACTAACGAATTTCCTTCGAGAAAGGGAGGACCCCAATTGAGCTATCTAACAGTAATGTTTCCTTTCATATTATGGAGCTCACACTAGAACAATTGGTTGCTGCAAGTTCGGAGATTGAGATAGACTTATCTAAGTTAATGAACTAAAAAAAAAAAATCGAATCAAATAGACTCTAATATTATCAAAATATAATGTTAGTTTCGAACTACTCCTTATCACGCAAACGATATGGTGAACTTTTCAAATGACTAGCTCTGTGGCATTGGTAATTTAATTTTGTAGTTTTTGTCGAATACGACTTAATTTCAAGAAAAGAAGGAAGTTTTTATATTAACTATTACTTTTAATGTTTGATTTGTTTTGCCCGCATCCAAATGAGTGTGACATGTCAAACTTGGAATGTGGCGATCCCCGAAATTCCGCGATTGAATTTTCCTTGATGGAGAGGAATTTACTACAAGGTTTCCAGTGATTTTATCAGGTAGTCACTCCAAAGGATTTTGCTTGCTGCAAATTTGGAGATTAGATTTAGAAAAATAACACAAACTAAACAAACATATTAAGGTCTTGTTTGTTTCGGATTAAAATCGAATTTTAATCTAAGTCAAAGTCAAACAATCAATATTAACCACGTCTTTCATGGGTCCCACAACTTTTCAATCAAACATTTCAAAAACTTCTATCACAATATACTAAAAATCTAATTTTAATCACAACCAAAATTAAGGCCCTGTTTGTTTCAGATTAAAATCAGATTTTAATATAAGTCAAAGTCAAACAATCAATATTAATCACATCTTTCATGGGTCCCACAACTTTTCAACCACACATTTCAAAAACTTCTATCACAATATACTAAAAATCTAATTTTAATCACAACCAAACACCCACTAAAAGTACAGCATTCATAATCTACGATGTTTTGGTCTTGTACAATTCCAACCGACAGTATTGCAATGTCTTGATCAGTAAAGTGCAAGATTTTTGCCTATTTTTATATCACATACGATATTGTAACAAATAATATAGTAGACCATTGAGTCCGAATGATCGTTTTCACGAAGACTACAATTTAATATTTAATTAATAATTATAACTCCTATTTGACGAAAAAACAAAGAATGGTGATTTGTTGATTTTTAATCTAACTACTTCTAACTAATTGAAAACATCAAAAATTCACACAAAGATTGAATTGATGTTTCAAATATGGAATGGATATCGTGGTATAATAATTTCATCTATTGATCATAATGCGAAACCACGTAGCAATTGAAATTACGAAACTCGCGACAAATTAGATAAAACTCAAGAAAGCCAAGAATCAACGTTTGAAAGAAAACTGGACCCAATAAATTATTGAACTAAAGAACCAAGGCAATTGTAACAATATCTTGACCCCGTGATCACAAAATTTATGAACTTTACTTGATTGTTGAACACCATAAGAATTTAATTCTTGATAAATTCGAAATTAATTGGATGAAGAACGAGAAGAAATCAATATATTAGAAATCAATATACCTTATAATAATATCTTTCAAATTGCGTGTTTTTACAATGAATGGAATGAGTCATATTTATATGAAACCCATAAAATCTACTTAAAAACGAAATTAAACCTTAAAAAATATAAAAATATATATCATACAAGAGTTTTAACTAAAATAGAATTTTAGGTGAAATTTGAAAAATACGTGTCCAGAAATGTACTATGCGGCCGCATATGCTTTCTGCATGCGGTCGTATAGGCCAATTGGCAGCATATAGTTTTGGTTCGGTATGGTGGCATGCGGCCGCATGCCTATTTACACTATGCGGTCGCATAGTTTTTCCATTCAGCTCTCTCGTCTGTTACTTGAACCAAGTTGATTCATTTGGTTTCTTCTTCCAAACCCAACATGAAACTTGTTCCTTTGATTGTTGTGATCGATGTTTCGTCCATTGTTGTTTGAATAAGCAATCTCATAACTTCTTTGACCTTCTTTACCCGTGATCTCGTCTTGGTCCTTCCTCCATGATCAATGGATCCTTGCCCTCGCTAGCTCTCGTATCTTAGATCTCATCATTGCATCCCTCTTCAATTGGATTCGTCCTCGAATCTTCACCTACATCAAGCAAGGAAATATTAGAAACATTGAAAGTAGCAGAAATGTTGTACTCACCTGGAAGGTCCAACTTATAGGCATTGTTATTGATCTTTTCAAGCATCTAGAATGGTCTATCACCTTTCGATTGCAACTTTGATTTCCTTTGAGCCAGAAAATGCTCCTTTCTTATAGCACCCAAACCCAATCTCCTGGTTCAAATGTAACGCACTTTCGTCTCTTATTTGCTTGAGAAGTATAATGCTCATTTTTCTTCTCAATTGGTACTGTACTTTCTCATGAAAGGATCTTTTAAGATCAATTTTACAAAATATGCATGATCCATATAATTCATCTAAAATATAATTTAACCTAAGAATATGATGAAGATACTTTACTGTTATATTGTTGATGGCCCTACAGTCGACACACATTATCCAAGTTCCATCTTTCTTTGGCACAAGTAGCACTAGGACGGCACATTGACTTATACTCTCCCTTACATACCATTTGCTTATCAATTCTTCCACTTGCCTTTGAAGATCCTTAGTCTCCTCGGGATTACTCCGATAAGTCGGCCTGTTTGAAACGACAGCTTCAGGTATGAAATCAATTTGATTTTCAATGCCTCGAATAGGTGGTAGCCCACTAGGCATGTCCACCAAGAACACGTCTTCGAATTCCTACAACAAAGAAGTAGGGAAACTAGGAAAGGGTGTATTAGATTCCTCAAGATTGAGGAGTGACTCCTTATAAACCAATAAGATCATAAGTTGATTTTCAACTGCTACCCTCTTCAACTCACTTCCCTTTGCAAAGAAATTCACGCTTAACTTTTTTCTCACCTTATAAATCTCTTTTTCTTTCATCTCTTGTGGTTCTACTTTTTTTTTTCTCACTTTTAGCTACCTCACTATTTTCTTTCTTGCTCTCTTGTTGTGAAAGATCAATATTACTCCATTTTTCTCTCAATCTTTTTTTCCTCACTTTTCAATTTGATTTGATCTTCATACACTTGTTTTGGTGTCAACGGTGCAAGAGTAATAGATTTTTCATTCTTAGTAAAATTGCACTTATTTTTGTATCGTCATGAATTACCTTCCTAATATATTACCATGGCCTCCCCAACAAAATATAACTGGTATGCATAGTATCTACATCACACATCACTTCATCATGATACCTCCCAGTTGAGAAACTTACAAACACTTGCCTATTCACCTTAACCTCCCCACATTCATTCAACCATTGCAATTTGTAAACCTTAAGATGTTTTAGAATAGTTAATAACAATTTCCCAACAAGTGTAGTGCTAGCCACATTAGTACAACTACCCGCCAATAATCATACGACATACCTTGTTGTTGAGTGGCGTCTCATATGAAATATGTTCTCTCTTTGTTGCTCCAAGTCATCCACTTTAATTTGAGCATTAAGAGCTCGTCGTGTATCCAACAGCTCTCCCACTACATACTCCATTTTCTCACCATCGCTATCCTCTTTCAATTCCGACATGTCATCATATTCACCATCACTATCACTCACTACTTCTCCATCATCGCTCAAGATCATCGTCCTTTTGTTTGGACATTGAGAAACAATGTCTCCCGATCCCAAGCACCTAAAACATTTGATATCCCGATTTTGAGGGGGTTGGGAATCCGCCTTGGGTGTAGCTTTACTAGCAATTTCCTCTATTCCCTTTGATAGCTCAGTTTCACCTTTTTACACAGCCCCATTATCTTTATTGTTATCCCACTTCAGTTTCTAATAAGAGTTAGAACCTGATAGGTATCTAGTTGTCCCCTTCCTCTTCAACTGTGTCTCCACTTTCATAGCTACATGTAACATGTCATTCAACTCTACATAATGTTGTAGTTCTACCACGTTAGCTATTACCCTATTCAAACCATTCAAAAATCGGGCCATGGTGGCCTCCCGAGCTTCCTCAACATTCGCTTTAATCATGGCAATCTCCATTTCCTTGTAATAATCATCCACACTCCTAGATCTATGATAAAGGTTTTGTAATTTTTGATAAAGATTCCTATAGTAATAATTAGGAACGAACATCTTCATCATGATAGCTTTCAATTATCCACATGTTTCAATAGGCCTCTCATGATTTCTCCTCCTAGATGTTGTTATTTGATCCCACCAGATGATAGCATAATCAATAAACTCAATGATAGCAAGTTTTACCTTATTCTCTTCTGAGTAGTTATGACAATCAAATATAAGCTTTATCTTCTTTTCCCACTCTAAATATGCCTCCGGATCGCTTCTTCCTTTGAATGGAGGAATTGTCGCTTTAATATTGCCTATATTTCTATCAACACCATTTCCAACATAATCTCTAGCCCTTCTATCATAAGTATATCCTCTATTCCTCACCCTTCCTATTTCAGCCTCCACCAATGCATCATTATCAATCACACTACTCGCTTCGTTTTCACCACCAATATCCACTTTATGATCCCGCCTACCTTGCCTCTTTGTGTTAGGAACTTTTCTAGGTTGTTCCCTACATAAATTAGCAAACAATGTGACTTGCCTCTCCATCCACATCTCTTGCCTATCTATTATATCTCTCATATCACCAAACAACCTTTCAAATCGTTGTGTCATCTCCTCCATCACGATGACTTGACTATTCTTCCTGCTTGAAATAGAATCGTCTCTGTCAGACATCCTAAATCTAGTTTAATATTTGCCTCACGTGTGTACACCCGTGTATCACTTAATTTGACCTTTTTCACTCTATTAGTCTCACAACTCTATCTTTTTCTACTCAATGCTTTCTTGCAATTGATTCAAAGAATTAATTTGATCTCAATCAAAAATTTCAACCTTTGTGGAGTTCAAACAAAGAATTGAGTAAGGAAAATGATCTAGAATGATTCAAGAAAGTAGAAATTTGAATTTTGAATGAAAAGTTAAGGATAAATTCAAGAAAGTATTTCTTGAATTCGGACTGGACACTCTTTTTTCAGGTGCCCAAGAATTCAACAAAGGGCCCAAAAAAATAGAAGAGAATTGATTTGGGTACTAATTTGGCGCACAAACAACTTTTGAATTTTTTTGGTACTTTAATTGGATTGAATGACTCAAAGATGAAGAATACGAAGAACGAAGATAAATACTCAAATAAAAACAAACAAGGACTTAAATGATATAATCTTAATTTTTGGAGCCAAGATCTGATACAAATTGATGGGAACCCACGTATCAATTGAAGTTACAAAACTCATGATAGATTACATCAAATCCAAGAAAGTCAAGAATCAACGTTTGAAAGAAAACTCGACCCAATAAACTATTGAACCAAAGAGCAAGATAATTGCAACAATATCTTTACCCTATGATCATAAAATTTATAAATCTTACTTGAATTGTTGAACGTCACAATAATTTAATTCTTGATAAGTTCGAAATTAATTGGACGAAGTACGGAAAAAAAAAAAGCAATATGCCTATCAATAATATCTCTCAAATTGTGTGTTTTTATAATGAATGGATTGAGTCCTATTTATATGGAACCCGGAAAACATATTTAAAAAATTGAATTAAACTTTAAAAGATATCAAAATATATCATACAAGAGTTTTAACTAAAATAGAATTTTAGGTAAAATTTGAAAAATATACGTCTAGAAATGTACTATACGGCTGCATAGGTTTCCTGCATGCTGTCACATTGGCCAATTGAAAGCCTTCAGTTTTGCTTTCGGTATGGAGGCATGCGGTCGCATAGTTTTCCCATTCAATTCCCTCATCTGTTACTTGAACCAAGTTGATCCATTTGGTTTCTTCTTCTAAGCTCAACTTGAAACTTGTTCCTTTACTTGTTGTAATTGATGCTTCTTCTATCATTGTTTGAACAAGCAATCATATAGCTTCATTGACCTTCTTTATCCATGACCTCGTCATTGGCACTTCCTCCACAATCAATGGATCATTGTCCTCACTAGCTCTTGTACCTTAGATCTCATCGGATCACCTTTAAGTCTAATTCAAAATTCATAAACCAAATGTAGTGGTCAATTGAATTCTTTTATTGTATTCGATTTACCCATCTCGAGTTCTTGTTGAACCTATTTAACTAATTCAATCTCATATCTCTATGTGAATAAATTTTAGTTAAACGCACTATTTGTTCTAAGAATTCGTATAACGACCAGAATAATTAGCATATGTATCTTTACACATTATACTAAATTATTATATTTTAATTTGTGGTCTAAATCTAAAACTTATCTCTCAATTCGTAAAAGATTCACAAAATTATTGAATTATTGATCAAGTAATTCAAAGTATTAAAGACATGAATAAAATCAACACATATATGATAAAAGAACTAGAATCTTGAATAAAAGAAATAAATGTTCTCAATTAGATTGTTCGTTATAACGTATGATTTAGCTACTCATGATTGAAAAAGAAAAGCAATAGACGTAATGAAGTAAATCACCGAATTTTGAATAAAGATGCAGAAAAATGGATTATTCTTGCACCAAGATTTTCTTCTTCTTTTTCTTTCAATCAATGCCTAGAACTCATGATTACATGAATTTTCCCCTTCGATTTGCTCTCCTAAATCTCAAGTTGTTGTATCTCAATGTGTGGAACCTCTCAAAAGTGCCTCCATTAGCGGCACCTCAGTGCTTGATGTGTGGTCTTGCGGCGCCATAACACTATTATCTTCTCTCAATGGTGGCGTTGAGGCACCACAATTCTTTTTCTCTATTTTCTTCTAGTGACGCCACCTCTCGGACATACGTCTTCCTTTTTTCTTCTGTTGATGTAGGAAATTTACTCTTTTGCCCTTTTGTTCCTCTTTTGTTCCTTGTTTTATGCCAATAGTCTTGTTTTCTCCACTTTTGCAATAATATACACCAACTCACCAAACCTATAGAACAAACATTAATAAATGCATTAAAAACGTTCGGTCCTCATAAGATATAACCAATAATCGAGTTAAAAAAGTATAAAACTCGCGAATAAAACAAACTCGTCCAAGACGAAGAAAACTACAATTGGACAAAAGTGTGTGTTTTGTAGCGTGTAGATGATGGATATTCTTATAGTACGTAGATTGAATTTTTGAAATATAAAGACAACCATAGAAGTTAAGTTACCTATAGGCCTCGAACTATGTGCACCTAACTAGAAATCTCGTTCGCACGAGTGGATGATATCTGGACCGCACAATCTGGACATATATATATGTATATATAAACTTTCCCCTTGGTCATATTCTTCTGAAGTTAGCTGTATATTTTGGGAAAAAATATAAAATTTTAACTTTACTTTATACAAAAGTAAGTTCACCCTTGTTATGATGTAATCATAATATCTTAACAAGTGACAAAGTATGTGATTAAGGTGTCATCCTATAATGGTTGCATTATTATGTATCAAAATTCGTTTAATCCTAAATTTATCTCAACAACCAAATTATGGTGAATCTTGACTAAAAATTAGCAAACTAATGAAAACTAAAGAAAGTTTATCAACAATATCAACGTGAGAAATATCACTAACGATCAAGTGTTAAGGAGTACGGTTTCACCATAGTTAAACATATTCAATCTCGCTTATCAAGTTATGGCAATACATAATAACAAGAAGGAAGATGGTAAAAACGTGCATTAACCAACAATAAAATTCATGAAGAAAACAGCACAAATTCTTGATAGTTTAGGAATCAACTAAAAATTAATCAGAGCTTAACGGCATTACGAATAATATTAAAAACTCAATGAACTTTTACTTGAATATTAAAACTTGAAGAAAAAAAAATCAAATATTCATAACTTGGTTACATCATACTCCTACCAAAATGAAGATAGAGCTCCAATATTCACCTTGTCTTCTTCCTATTCAAACCAAATCTCAAAAACCTCGTCAATGTGCTCAAATGAATATTCTAAAGTTTAAATAGTGATTCTCTCCTTTCTATGTAAAAGACAAAGTATATACAGCCCCTATTTGGTTTAGATAAATATCGTAATTTCAGTAAATTTTGATTAAAAAAATAATAGAATTTGTCGTTGAAAAGTTGTGGATCTATGAAATATCTAATTAAAATTAATTATTTATTTTAACTTAATTTTAATCAATGTTTTTAGTTAAACCAAATAGGGAAGAGTGTTAAAACCCTATTTACGCCAAAATGATCCCAAATTAGCCTCGAAAGGCTTGAAAGATGTTCATGTTCGAGCATGGTTTTGTTTATGAATTCATGCCTACGAAAATTTTCAGCCAATTTTACTCTTATTCTTTACTTTTTCATATCAGTGCTTCGGAACTACATTTCTCATCATGTAACTTTTGTGATTTTTTTTGTTTTTTTTTTGTTTTTCCCTTTCTTTTAGTTTTGTCGTCGATTCTGGATATTGCCATTTACATGTTGAGTAATTTTTTGTCAAACGACCTCTCGAGCTATTATATTAAACCAATAAAATTTATTCAGTCGACATCAACTAAATGACTGAACGAAATGTCAACACCTCAATGAAGACGACTCGACCCTAAAACCAAGTGGGTCACTGGAAGCAGCCTAATTTAGTTAGTATTGCTCATGGTCCATTTCCTTTCTTCTTGGACGGCTTACAAGCGTATGCCCACTTAGTGATACCTAGCTCACTTGGTTACCTATATTAGGCTTGGCCCACTACTGTGATCTAATGATTGTTATATATATGGTGCACACTCCTTACTTGGTTTTCACCGTGTATTGTTGAGCCCATGTTCTCTTTGAGAAATCGGCAGTCTTCTCCATGATTTTGCACCTCCCATTTTTCTCTCTTATCTTATGCCTTTGTGACTGTGTTTACATCCCTTCATGCGTGCCCTTTGTAGGGAAAACCATAGCAACCACAGAGAGGAATTGGTTGGAAGATTCTTGGGTCGATTGCTTTGTCGAGGAAGTCGATTGGAAGTTTAAAACTGGGCCCGGAGCAACTATTGAGGTCAAATCTTTTGCTACATCTGGTATCAGAGCTTGGTGCAAGTTTTCAAATCGAAAATTGACCAAAACAACTCACCCAATAATTGATTTTTTGAAAATCACCCAAACCTGAAAGCTTTGATTTTGGCCAAACTAGTCATCGGCTGGACGAACGGAGGTCAGACCCAGACTTAACAAGTAGATGTGCTCCTCCTTGCGTGACGCGTGGCGGCTGCGACAAGTGGACCACCGGCAGTGGCATGTGGGCAACACGTGACGGTATTTCTAAAGCTGCTCTCTTCGGTCAAATTGTCTATTTTATCATACTGAACGTTTTGATATCGCTATTTTCTTGTTTAAAGTTATACGACAGATTTTTGACTATTTTACCCATGGGCGCTCAGCTTGCAATTACTGGTCAATTGTGTTGGTACATTTGTTGAAATTCTAAGGTGAATAGTGGTAGCCCTAAAGTAGCAGATTCACATATCTCGATTTTACGAACTTTCAGACGTGGTCTGCTTCGATAAATTGGCTTATCCTGGTTAAATTTCAGTATTAACTCGTCATCGTGTAGGGTAACAATATAATTAGGATTACCGTGTAGGATAATCATTGTTTGTGCTAGAAATTATAAACTACTTGCTCTTACGTGATTGAAGTATTTATTTTTTATAAAATCAGTTTATTATCTCCGTGGTATATTGTGTATGAAATTATTTGGTTGACATATCTCTTTGTTGCTTCATTAAGTTCATTAGAATACATATACCTTACCTGTTTGAACATTCTCTTAATCTAAAAATCAAGAACTTACGAAACCCTGAGAATCTAGAATTATGTATATTGTTTGCGACCTTAGATTTACTTTGTGTGGCTTAATTGTGGTTCTATGCATTTTTTTAATTAACTCATAAAAATAACAAGTCACAACTTTGATTTGTGAATTTTTAACGAAAAATGTGATTTTTAATCTGGTAATAAAAAATGAGAGGTATTTTGGTTCAACAAAAAGTTTTAAAGACCATTGATGGCAATTTTTCTACTGATTTTTCAAAAGAATAAAAAAAAGGAACCGATGAGCTTGTTAAAACTTCAATCATTTTACACTTGTCTGACACTGTTTTGAGAAGAATAGGTAAACTGAAGCCACTAAAGAACTTTGGAAAAATTGGAGGACTTGTATTTGCTAAAATCTACTCTGAATAAACTTTATTTGTGAACTTTTTTAGTTTTAAAATTGATCATTCAAATGATCTTGATGATAATTTAGACATGTTTTAAAAACTTGTTCAAAATATTGTTAACTATGAAAAAATGGTGTATAAAACCTACAAGGCTAAAAATTTTGCTTTATTTTATATAGGCACTTATAAGAAATTTAAGAATGTAATTAAGTAAGGTATGGATACTTTGACGCCTAAGATTGACATTGACTCATTTAGAAGTTAGGAGATGGAGATTAAAGCTGAAAAATATGATAAGAAAGGTTGTGGAATTCACATGGTGAGGGGTAAAACTCAATTTAGGCAAAACAGTCATGATGGATTCCAAAGTGGCGGCAAGTCAAGTAGTAATAGAAGTAAAAAGAATGACAAGAGTAGGTCTAGATCAAAATCTAGGACCAATGTTAAGAAATGCTATAATTGTGGGAATACATGGTATTTTATAAAAGACTACTATAAAGAAAAAGGGTAAGCTAAAAGGTAAAGAGAGAGATGAAGTTAACGTGTTGTCTTTTACTTCCAATGTTGATGATAGTGAAGTGTATATGATTAGAAATTCTGTTGCTTATCCTATTGAATTGAATCTAACTACCAATTCCCATTCTCATGAGTTAATACTTGATTCTGGTGCACCTTTTCATATAATATCACAAAAAAAAAAAAAATTGGTTTGAAAACTTGCTTGAGTCAAATGATGAGCATGTTGCGCTATGTGACAATTGTGCTTATACTATTAGTGGAATTGGTGATATTACCTGTGTATACTTTAAAAGATTACAATCCTGAATTGTTTATGAATTTAATTTCAGTAGGAAGATTTGAGAAATCTAACTTCACTAGTAAAATTGGAAATGAAGTTTTAAAATTGATTAAGAGTGCACTTGTTTCTATCAAGGGAACCAGAAGAAGTGATATTTATATCACTACTGGAGAATTGATAAAAAGCTTAGATTCCTCCATCTATTTTCCAAGACTGATCACACATATAAATGACAAATGGACTCGCGCATGTGGGTATTAAGGGGCTTATACTTCTTAATGAAAAATGTGTTTTTGGCAATGATTGTGTATCTGATTTATTTTTTGGTGAACAATGTGCTTGGTAAGCATCATAGAATTTATTTCTCCACGAGTATTCATAAAATTAAAGGCATATTTGAATATGTCCATTCAGACTTGTGAGGTCCTGCTAGTAATCCCACCTCGAGTGGAAATATGTACTTTTTGTTTATTATTGATAATTATACGAGAAAAGTGTGGGTTTATCTTTTAAAAGGTAAGTCTGATACTTTCTATAGTTTTAATAATTGGAAATAATAAGTTGAGAACCAATTTGGCAAGAGAATTAAATTTTTTAGAACTGATAATGGCCTAAAATTTTGTAACGCTGAATTTGACAATATGTGTAAAGAAAATGGAATAACAAGGCATAAGACTGTTCCTTACACTCCCCAGTAAAATGGGTAGCGGAAAAGATGAATAGAACTATACTTATAAAGTGAGATGTATGATGTTAAGTTCTAATGTTCCAAAGTCATTTTAGGGCGAACCTATTATAATGCTTCTTATTTTATTAATTTGACTCAATCTGCTGCATTGAATGGTGATACTCCTCATGAAAAATGGTGTGGTAAGCTACATGATTACTATGCACTTAGAACTTTTAGTTGTGATGTATTTTCTCAGAGTGAGGGAAATTTTGAATCTAGAGCTAGAAAATGTATTTTTTTAGGTTAACTTAGGATGTCAAGGGTTATATGTTATGAGATAGAAGCCAAAAGGAGGTTAAGATTATTGTGAGTAGAGATGTTATGTTCAATGAGGGTGAAATGTCGTGCCTTAAGACTGAATCTGAATCTCTGAGTGAAGAAATGCAACGTGAAGAAAGAGATTAGTTGAAGATGGAGTTAGAAAAACTTAGCACAATTGCCCCTGCTACTCTTAATGAGGTGGAGACTCAAGTTCAACAACCTGAGGAGGAGAATAAAGATGAAGTAGTGATAAAAGAGCATCCTAAAGAATATAACATCTTAGCATATTATAACTTAGTTAAGGATAGAGAGAAGACAGTCGAGAGTGCTTAAAAGATTTGAATGTGAGTTTGAGTTAGATTTTGCTCATACTATTTATGAGGAGTTAGTTGATAGAAAGCCAAAAACCTTTGAGGAAGCGATAAATAATAAATAATCTGAAGAATTGTATAAGGCAATAAAAAGGAGATGAGTTCCTTAGAAAAAAATCAAACTTAGGAACTAGTACCTAAACCTAAGAATACATCTACAGTTGACTGTAAGTGGATTTTTAAGGTTAAGGAGGGTACTAGTGCATTTGAACCCTTAAGATTTTAAGTTAGATTAGTAGCCAATGGGTACACATAGAAGGAGGGTATTGATTATAACGAGAATTTTTTCACCAGCTGTTAAGTACGCCACTATTAAGGTCATGCTTGCATTAGTTGCACATTTTGATCGAAAACTTGAACAACGGATGTAAAAATTGTTATTTTATATGGTGAACTTTATAAGCAAATCTTTATTAATCAACCAAAAGGTTTTAAAGAATTAAAGACAAACTAAAACCTGATCAGGTGTGTTTTTTGAAAAGATTTTTATATATTTTAAAGCAATCACCCAGACAGTGGTATAAAAAATTTGATTCTTTTGTACTCACTATAGGATTTCAAATGAGTAAGTTTGATCATTACTTATATTTCCAATATGATGATGCTAATAATGACTCTATGTTTTTGTTGCTATATGTGGATAATGCTTTTAGCTGGTTTATCACCTAAGTGGATAAGTAAGATAAAAACAAAGTTGAATGGTGAATTTGACATGAAAGGTCTAGATAAAAGTAAAGAATCATATGTATGGAAATTAAAGAGATAGGCAAAATTATGCATTGTTTTTTGCATCAGTCATCTTATGTTTCAAAGGTGTTGAAAAGATTTGGCATGTACAATTACAAAACTATTACATTACCTTTAGCTAATCATTTTGTATTATCTAAAAATCAGGCTCCATGTAACAAAAAGAGATAGAATACATGAGTATGATTCCATATTCTAATGTGATTGGATTTATTACATATTTGATGGTTTACACTAGACCGAATCTAGTTTTTGTTGTTGGTGCTCTTAGTAGGTATATGTCTAATCTTGGTCTCGAACATTGGGTAGTCTTAAAGTGGATGTTAATTTATTTAAAGGGGACTATTGATACATGTCNCACTAGACCGAATTTAGTTTTTGTTATTGGTACATTTAGTAGTTATATGTCTAATCTTGGTCCCGAACACTGGGAAGTCTTAAAGTGGATGTTAATTTATTTAAAGGGGACTATTGATATATGTCTAAAGTTTGGTGTTAATAAAGAAAGTGTGAAATTGAAATGTTTTATAGATGCGGACTATGCAGGGGATATAGATAATAGAAAATCAACTTTTTACTACTTGTTTACTTTGTCTAACTCTTGTATATTAGTTGGAAATCACAGTTACAAAACATAATTGATCTATCTACGACAGGATTTGAATATATTGTACTACCAAAGCAATTTAAAAGGCTTTGTGGCTTAAATGTTTGATTTTTAACTTTGTGCTTTAAATGATTGTGATAGTATATTCAGATAGTCAATCTTCTATACATCTTTGCAACAAACCATATTTTTCACAAACGCGTCAAGCACATTGATGTTATACTACATTTTATTAGAGATATTGTATCATAAGAGGTTGTAAGACTTGTTTTTTTTGTATGTGTTATATTTGGCTCAGACATGAGTACTAAAGTGTTGTCATTGGTGATGTTTAAAAGTTGCAAGAATCTTCTAAACATCGGTGGAGGTAAATAATTTTCAATTTTATCGATTCTCTTTTTGGAATCGTCACTAATGGGTGATAATATTTTTCTTTTCAGGTCTTTTGACACCAAGGTGGAGATTTTTTAGGCAATTTTTTGTCAAACAACCTCCCGAGCTTGATGTTAAACCGGCATCAACCAAATGACCGAACGAAACATCGACACCACAATGAAGACGCCTCGACCCTAAAACCAAGTGGGCCATTGGAAGCAGCCTAATTTAGTTAATATTTCTCAAGGTCCATTTCCTTTCTTGCCCACTTGGTGATACCTAGCTCACTTTGTTACCTATATTGGGCTTCGCCCACTACTGTGATCTAATGATTGTTATATATATGATGCCCACTCCTTACTTGGTTTTCATCGTGTATTGTCGAGCCCCTGTTCCCTTTGAGAAACCGGCTGCCTTCTCTGTGATTTTGCACCTCCCATTTTTCTCTTTTATCTTCTACCTTTGTGGCTGTGTTTACATCCCTTTGTGTATGTCCTTTGACCATAGCAACCAAACAGAGGAATTTGTTGGAGGATTCTTAGGTCGATTGTTTTGTTGAGATTGTCGATTGGAGGTTAAGACTGAGCCCGAAACAACTATGGTGTCAAATCTTCCACTACATTATCTTAACGCATCTATACGATCGAATCTAGTCATTTGCCATCTTGTTATTCTTGAAGTCTATCCACGCTTGGGTTCATTTCCTAAAATCCGGCTGAAAATAAATAGTAACTTTGTATTAATGTGTATATTTTGGTTTTGGTTCATAGAAAGTTACCTCTAACCTTGAAACATAGCCAATTAAAAATGAATCCAAATCGCCTATTCCTTGGATCCTATTGAGGATCGCTGTGATAATAAACTACTCCTCACTGAGTTTTTTGATTTTCTAAAAACCTACAACTAATTCTTACACGATTAGTGACACCAAAATCAACAATTCAAGAGTATGCAGAGTCAACAACTAACAAATCTGAATGAAGTAGTACTTGCTAACACCACTCTTAGCTAAGAGATTTAGGCAATATCTATAATATATTAAATATTACAACAAGTGAGAATTATTTTTTGAACGATTTTAATCCTACTACAATTCAATTATTTTAATAATACATTTTTCATTTTTCAATATGTACTAAATACAACAAAATCCTTATCGTTTATGAATTTCGTGTTATTAATTCTCAATTATTATCATTCACATTAATCTAGATTTAATGAATCTAGAATTATTATAGATAAATTTATTTATATACTTGTATCTAGGAATTTTAATAGGTGTTTAAATTCATGTATTAGCAATTAATTCTTATGTGCCAAATGTAATATAAAAATGTTGCTCATTTGTAATATTTCATCATCACAGAAAACTTGAATCCTAGAAAAAGTTGAGAATACAACTTTATTCTTTTAAATTTCTATTCTAAAATTTATTTTCTTTAATTTGTTTGAAACTCATCAAATCTCCCAACAAATTGGTGTCAAATATTATTTTTACATTACTTATAAAATATTTAAAATAATGTATAATGCACGTTCAACTCTAACTGATATCACCAAATATATAATGATAAAATATTTTAATATACTTAAATCATTAGATTTTCTTAAATCATGAAAAGAATATAGTAATGCTATTCATTACATTTGAATGTGACAATGGGAAAATAACATTGTCCAATAAAGTTGTGATTCAATTTTATTTATTGGACAATGCGTGACTGACCACACCGCAACTATTGTTCATTACTATGGATGAATAACATTATTGAATATAAGATTCTAATCACTTATATGATACCTCTCAATACGAGGATGATGAATGGAAAAGATCAATAAGACATGAACCTCGTACACCTTATTCTTAAATGTTGCGCTCAAGACTCAACAGTGTCAAAAGAGCACAAGCGGACCACCCTTAATTCGACTATCAAAAAGGATAATTGCAACTCAATTTGCTCTATAATATGTATATCAATTAAAACCTTTATTGGAATGTGTTTGAATGTAAGCATAGAGATTTTAAAAGGTTTTAATAAATCTAAACCGTTAAGTTAAATTAAAAATTATAATTATTTGCCAAATTCATTGATAGCTAAAAAACATCCCCATTATGCAAATATTCACTTAAATTATTCACCTATTAATTTATGAAGGATATATGCGTTATTTTCTATCCTCCTAAATTTTCATGAATAGAAAACATTGTAGGTAGTTTATTGCTTAAAAAGTTCACTTGCAAGTACATAAATAACTTAATCTTCCAAAGTAAAAACTGATTACTTAACTTCTACTTTACTATCAAATAAAAATTTTATTTTATTTATAACAATAATAAAAGAGGGACTCATTGAAACATGCTAGAAAACAATTAACTTGTTTAAAACATACTAGGAATACTGCATTCACATCATTGCCAAGAAGCAAATCTTTACCATTTTACAAGTAAAATGCGTCAGGAGCCAACAAACCGTCGTCTCCATTAGAGCTGTGAGCTGTTAAAAATAGTTGTCGAAGAACTAAATAAAAAGGACATCCTGCAGGAAACTTCAGCAATAAAATTTCCACAGAAGGAACTCATCTAGCTCGACATCATGACATTATCAATTGATTTAAGTGCTTGATTGGCAAAAAACCGGACATCAACATCAGGGTCCTCGGTAAGCTCTACCAAACAGGGTCGGATGGCTGTCTCCACAACCTTTAGGGCAAGAAGAATCTTCAGTGAGTTGAAAAAAGCAGAGAAAAATAGATTACAGGAAATATATTTAGACCCCAACACATTTTATGACTCCTTGGGACATTACACCCTGGCGTCTTCCCATTTGCCAAGAAGCGTCAAAAATGTATTGGATGGAGGGGGCAGCAAGTTCAAGATAGCAGATCGCAACTCATAGGGACCACTATACAAGTTGAATTTCAATAACGAAAAGCAAACGAGGAACTGGAACTACATTGCAGTTATGTGTCAAATAAAATAATTGAGATGAAGACACTAAACTCACCGGATGATCAACGATGGGAACAAGGGACTGCAATACCTTGGCCACATTAAATTTAATGTTGGGCACTCTGAAATGATAGAATGACATGAATTATAAATAAAACAAAACATAAAACAAATGAAGTACAAGAAAATATAACTACCTGTCTTTTGATGCCGTAACAATCACAGGCAACAGCTGAGAACATGTTATCTCAGAACCCATGACTGGGGCAAGTAATGAGATTGCACTTAGAACAGTCATACGGTACAAATAATGTGGATTTTTTATCATGTCTAAAACCTGCACAGAAAATACTCTGTATTTCATTGTTTAAAAAAAAAAAGGGAAACAAACCCGGAATAATATAAAAAAGATGTCCAGGAATGTCTATATCACACTAGTGAAGAATACCTCTACAAACAGAACCAGAAGTACCTCAATTCCCAATAACATGCAACAATTTTTCAAACCTCGACACTGAATCCTTCCACTGTTCTTCTAATTTACTTAGCCCCTATTTGGTATACATTAAAATTTTTATTTTCATTCTTCTACTTATTTTCAACCACATTCTTCAATAAAATAACATTTTCCATCACATCAATAATTTTTCCTTCTTTTTCAACCACGTATTCTTCGTCAATCTACTATTCCAGA
>CAIGRN010156142.1:0-20221 GCA_903798345.1 Fraxinus anomala
ATTCTAGTTAATATTATCGTTTCGTATTCAAAAATAGAAATCAAATTAATAAATCTTTGTGGGAATGATGCTCGTATTCAAAAAGTCTACTTTATTACTTGTCAACGATTCGTACACTTGCGGTGATTTTAATTCAACATATTTTCTTGGACACCAATGAAACCTTGTAACCTTTTGGAGTAGGGTTGGAGGTATCTTTCTAGAATTCCCATATGTTCAAGAGTTTTGGAATACAAAACGTTAATCGAGCTTCCGTTGTCTACAAGAGTTTGGCGTATTCGGACTCCAGCCATATGCACAGTGATTACCAGAGCATCACTTTGATTTTACAATATTCCATGGGAGTGTTTTTCTAAAAATCCAAATCATTTAGTATTTGGTGCACTAAGATAGGTTTTACATTAGGTCATCCTGCTTCGTAGGTCTGCCGATGCGTGCATGCCTAGCTTGTCTGCGGTGTTTTCTTCTAGACCCTTCATGCATTGGTTTCTGTCGATTAGCATTTTGATCTCTATTTTTAGTGGAGGATGTCTAGCTGGTTGAACGGGCAGAGCTGGCTGGGTTGTTCCCTTTTGGTAGGAGGATTTTTATGGTCTTCCCTAGTTTGGCCACAAATTCGCCCAGCTGACCTCATTGGATTAAGAGCTCTAATAATTTCTTTAAACCCCTTTATTCATCCGTGTTGTGTCTTGTCGACTTGTGGTATCTACATTATTTTCTCTAGTTGGTTTTCATCGAGTTCTTCTGAGTAGGAAGAGGAGGAGGAGGTCTGCGGAAGACTTCTTTAGCTTTTACTTGTGTAAACATCCTTCCCATGTGGAGTTCAAGGGACGATATTCTTGGAACCTTTTTGGGTAGGGACGAGGTCATTCTCTTTCTCTTCGATCTTTCCTTCTTTTTAGGATAGGGCATTTGTCCATTTTTTTATCCTTTATTTGAGCCGGGTAATGAGAGTCTAACTTTTCTTCTTCGTGATCTGAGGTCGCTTCTTCTGCATTGATATGTTTCTCAACTAGTTTTAAGAATTCATGGTAGCTATTTGGTCCGTCTTCATGTACGAACCACCAGAAATTGTTCTGGGCCTTAGTCCACAGACAGGACTGCCATGAGGGCTGCTTCATCAGAGATCTTTTCCAATTCCATAGATTGTTTATTAAACCTACTGAGGTAGCTCTTGAGTGATTCACTTCACCCATGAATTAAGCTAGGAAGTTTGTGGCTAGGTCAATCTATCTGTTGATAAACATTGGGTGCAAGTATTAATTTGATGCCACTTTCTATTTTTAGGAAATTCAGTTTGGGAGAGGTTAAAGCAACAACGGTGGCTCTGTAGCTGGCTGATCGATCTCTTACCCACCCAAGAGGGATTATAGAACATGTGCTGATTAAAGTGGAGAACTTTATCTTCCCGACGGATTTCCTTATCCTAGAGATGGAGGAAGACAAGGATGTACCACTTATATTGGATTGACCATTCCTAGGAGAGCATTTATCGACGTACAAAAGGGTCAACGTACAAAAGGGTGAGTTGATTTTGAGGATTGGCGAGGAACAAGTTTCTTTCAATGTCTTCAAGGCCATGAAATTCTTTACTAAGTCAGATAGCTGTTTTTAGATAGATGTAATTGAAAACGTGGTCCAAGACACATTTATGCTGTATAACACATCAGACGCATATGAAGCCTGTATTGTACATTCTCAATCTACTCACTCTAATTCTCTTGAGATTAAGACATGTGCGAGGTTCTTGGAAACTAACCCACCCTACACGAGGAAACATTAGTTTGAAGAATTTGGAACCGGTCTGACAAGGCCACTACCATCTGTTCAACAACCTCCAAAGTTGGAACTTAAGCAACTACCACCTCATCGTTATGCTTATTTAGGGGAGTCTTATACACTCTCGGTGATTGTTTCGAGCTCAGTCAGTTAGGTGGAGGAAGAGAGACTATTATAGGTACTTCGAGAAAATAAAATAGTAATTGGATGGTCTATCGCAGATATTAAAAGGATTGGCCTTTCACTGTGCATGCACAAGATTCTCATGGAGGATAATTTTAAACCCTGTATAGATTGTCAAAGAAGCTAAACCCAAACATGAATGAGGTGCTTAGGGCTGGAGTATTGAAACTTCTAGACATTCGCATCATTTACCCGATATCAGATCAATCAAGTCTAGGTTGTACCTAAAAATGGTGGTATTACGATGGTGCAAAACGAAAAGAATGAGTTAATTTCCACTCGAACTGTTACTGGCTAGAGAGTGCGCATTGATTACCGAAAACTCAATGCTGCTACTCAGAAGGATCACTTTTCCTTTCCATTTATCGATCAGATGCTAGAATGGTTGGCAGGTCATTCTCACTACTATTTTCTCGACGAATATTCTGGGTACAATCATACCAATAGAACTAGATAATCAGGAGAAAACTACTTTTACGTTTCCCTATGGTACTTTTGCTTATCGTAGGATGTCATTCAGGTTATGCAATGCTCCTACCATTTTCCAATGTTGCATGATGGCGATATTCTCAGATATGGTTGAAAAATTTATAGAGATCTTCATGGATGACTTTCCAGTATTCGAATCGTCCTTCAATGAATGTTTAGAGCATTTGAGCTTGGTGTTGCAATGATGCAAATAGATGAACTTGGTATTGAACTTGGAAAAATGTAACTTCATGGTTCAGAAGGGCATTATGTTGGGGCACCGCATATCAGCAGCGGGAACTAGGGTGGATAAGGTAAAAATTCAGGTTATTGAGAACTTACCATCATCGACATCAATTAAAGGCGTTCGTAGCTTTTTGGGACATGCCGGGCTTTATAGAAGGTTCATTAAAGACTTCTCGAAGATCACGAAACCCTTGTGTAACTTACTAGCCAAGGATGTCACATTTAACTTCTCTGAAGAGTTTTTTTTTTTGCTTTCAACACGTTGAAAGAGAAGCTGACTTCAGCACCAGTGATCATCGCACCGAATTTGAGTTTGTTGTTTGAATTAATGTGTGATTCTAGTGATTACACGGTGGGGTTGTATTGATACAATGGAAGAATAAGATATTTTATATGATATATTACGCAAGCAAAACCTTGATCGACGCCCTGCTAAATTATGACACTACGGAGAAGGAGCTGTTAGTTGTGGTCTATACTTTTGATAAATTTCGATCATATGATAAAGAAGGACGCCAAATTGAGAATTATCCATTGGGGTATAGCACCTTGATATGCCGATATTGTAAAATACTTGGCCAAGTCTATCATACCACCAGATTATTCAAGTCATCAGAGAAAGAAGTTCTTCAGTAACTTGAAATATTATTTTTGGGAAGATCCCATTCTGTGTAGGCGAGGAGCAAATCAGATCATTTGATGATGTGAGCCAGAGGAAGAAGTGCCTAAAATATTGGAGTAATATCACTCATCTGTATACGCGGGCCATTTTTGGGCATCCAAAACAGCAGCAAAAATTCTATAATCTAGGTTCTATTGGCCTTCATTATTCTGGGATGCTTTTGAATTTGTAAAGAGGTATGATAGGTGTCAGGGTATTGGAAATATCTAGAGGAGGAATGAGATGCCTTTGAACAGCATCCTCGAAGTGGAACTTTTTTATGTATGGGAAATTGACTTCATAGGACAATTCCCACCATCATTCTCGAATTAATACATACTGGTTACTGTTGACTACGTCTCCAAGTGGGTGGACGTGGTAACATTTCCAACCAACGATGCTAAGGTGGTGATTGGGTTGTTAAAGAAGTATATTTTTACCCATTATGGCACACCTCGGGCTATAATCAGTGATGGGGGCAAGCACTTTTGCAATCGTTAATTGGAGTTCTTGTTGGCTAAATATGGCGTCCGACATCGTGTAGAAACACCATATCATCCTCAAACCAACGGCCAAGTTAAAATCTTAGACAGGGAATTGAAGTTGATACTTGAGGTAATAGTGAGCTCTTCTAGGAAAGATTGGTCTAAAAAGCTTGAAAATACGCTATGGGCTTACATAAAAGCTTTTGAGCATGTCATTTTTTAGTTAAGTTGGAGCACCGAGCATACTGGGCAGTCAGGAATTTAAACTTTGATTTGAAGGCGCTAGTGAAAAGAGATTACTGCAATTGAATGAAATGGATGAATTCCAACTAGAGACGTATGAAAATGAAAAACTCTATAAGGAGCGTACCAAAAAGTGGCATGACATGAATATTCAGAGACAGAAATTTGAGGTGGGGCAACAAGTTCTGTTATAAACTCGAGACTCAGCTATTCCTTGGGAAGTCGAGGTTAAGATGGTCCGGACCATACACAATCAGTAAGCTATTTCCATATGGAGCAGTTGAAATCACTCACAATAATAAGGGAACATTTAAGGTGAATGGACAATGATTGAAACCTTATTAGAGCGGTGATTTTTCAAAAGAAAAGTCCACCGTCTATCTCAGAACATCGAAGTGATCCAACCAAAGTAAAGTCGAGCTATAGACTCTAAACTAGCGTTGGTTGGGAGGCAACCCAACATATTCTTCCCCTTTATTTATTTCGATTTATGCATTATTAGATTAGGAGTTTTTCATGTTTTTGAAATTTTTAGTCATAGTAGGTCATTCATTGTCCCTAGAGGTCACTAAGAGTCTATGCATGGTCCAAATTGGTTTTAAATGTGTTGTGCATAAGTTTGGGGTGTTGGAATGGTATTTAGTTGATTCGGTGAGAAAGTCACGCATTTCTAGGAAAAACAATCAAATTTTGAGCTTTCCGAGATCAACATGTGTTTTCAAGTTTAAAATGTTTTTGGAACCAAATTTATGGCATTCACATACACCTAGTGGTTTTAAATGTGTTTTAACAAGTTGTAGGGGCGTTGGAATGCCGTGTTGCATTGTGGGTTGAAAACCAAGTTTTTTTGTGAAAATCGACCAACGAGTTTTCAAAGAGTTGATTATGTTTCAAAATTTTTCCACATTGCACTTCCTCATTTCATTCATGTGAACTTGTTTTAGCACGAAAATCGAGGCCTCGAGGATCTCGGATGGTCGACCATGGGATATATTTGAAATAGGCCAAAAACCCATACCTGGTAGTCTATGCACTACATAGCACTACCAAGCATGCGGTCACAAGTAGCAAATCAGGCCCTATATAGTTTTAGACACGCACGTACACCACTCACGCACAGAAAGTATACCACTCACGCACATGAACACACACCACCAAACCCACAAGTCATCACTCACTCCTCATCTTGTCTCCATTATTCTTTATAAAGATCTCAAGGTATGTCGTCAAATTCTTTTTGCCCTAATTTTCTGTTGTTTCTCCTTAGGTGCTTGACAACGAACTTGAATGCTTGATTGAGGAGTGGGACATTAGGTAGATGATGGATTCTATAATATTGAGTTGTGTTGAGCAAATTTTGGCTTGGGTTATGACTAAGGTGTTGAGAATTTATTGGACCCATATAATGCTTACAAAGTGTTCGATAAATGTCCTATGTGAACAATTGTTGTGCATTAGGTTTACCTTAGCATTTGACCTTGTTGATATTCAATTTGGATTGCTTTTTGTGTTGATGTTCTTTGCAAAATGTCATCGAAAGCACCAAAACTAAAATTGACCACAAATGAGCATGACATGGCTAGGCATACGGCACTTCACGTCCCTCACTTCATCCATCCGTTTTCCTAATCCAAATGACGCTCATTTGACCTCAAATTTGAATGTGTGAGAGTACTATACCCTCTTTCATATGCACAGAGGTTGCCTGGGAAATTCTCGATTTTTCTCGATGGTGTCTGGAGGCAAAATTGCTTGGTCAAACACGGTTTTATATGAAAAAATTTCATTGTTTGACTTGATTTTGGGTTTGTTGACTACATTTTGCATTTTTGCTCAATAATACACGTATTTCACTACACATTTAGTCAAGCATGACCTTGTTACATTGTTTTATACTTTGTTTGGTCAATTACATATATCTTTTGGATTACTCGAATATCATGCATACCTTTAACATAAGTTTAGAGACTTTGGTGCTCATGTGTTCCATTTCATCTACTTTATGCATCACAAATCTCTGTGTTTGCAGAATACATCCTAAGCCAACAGCCAAAGGAAAAGAGAAAGTAGCTTCCACTTCGGGTACCGCGCAAACTAGGGGACCTGAAAGGGGTATACGGTGATTTTTAGATCAGGAGGCCATCATGCGATACTCCGATATCATTAGCCACTAGGCACTGCTTCTAGGAAGATCGGTTAAACTGGAAGATTTTCTCGAATTCTAGAGAGTCACCTTGGTCCAGAACTGTGGTTGGGACAAAGTAATAGAAAGACCATATCCAGTGTATAAGGGACTAGTTCACGAGTTCTATGCAAATTTCAACAGAGACATAGACACTCCTGGGTCCGAACATCTACACCAGACATGAGTGCAGGACAAGTAGATTATGTTTACCCCGAGGTAATACATTACTACTATCAGTTGACTTGGGATAACATTGTTCCTATTCTGGGAGATTTCGATTGGAGCACGATCAGGGGAGTTTTACTGGGGCGTGAGGATGCTTGGCCATTACAAACTTCAACTTGGCATTAGATTGAGCTTATACCGTCACTAGCCATTCTTTGACTGTTTATTTGCCACAACATTGAGCCCACCTCACATAAGACAACATTCATCGATCCAACAGCCAGTTTTATCTATCACTTGGTAAGAGGACCGAAGATTGATTTAGCTACCTTCATTTATGATCAGATTCATTCTCATGGTATCTGGGGAGATCGTTACCATTCCCTAATTTTTCCAAGTCTTGTCGGTGGAATTTGCAAGAGTCCTAGCGTTACTATCCCATCCGAGAAGCTTCATGAGAAACCTAGCCCTTTCATTAAACAGACTATCTTGGAGGCTCAGGTTCGAGATAGGGAAAAACATAGAAAGAAGCAAGAGAGTGAGCAATTGAGGTAGCAACAGGAAGTTGTATAGGGTCAAGGGCTGAGGACGTAGAGATGCATGAGGCACCATCACCACCGACACCTCTGGATGTTGATACACAGTTGCTGCGATAGATGTTTGCCACAATGACTAGTTCTAGCCGAAATATCGAGTCTTTAGCAGGCTATGGGTACCATGGGTACGAATCTCCAGACAGTGAGGAATGACATGCTAAGCACCAGGAACTTCATTTCTACCACCAGTCGGGAGTCTTTAGCTGTGAGATGAGAGGTTAAGATCCTGAATGGACGTTTGAATCATTATGTGGACAAAGTTGATGGGATTTAGCTGAGGGCTAACGAGACTTGGGACCATTTGGTAACATCGAGACTAAAGTTCGGGATCAGTCTCTCCACTTCAAGGCATTCAGGCTAACCTTGCACAACAATCCGAGTAGATGCAACAAATTCTCGCATGACTCCCACCACCATCAGCTCATGGCACATTCGATTTCGATTTCCATCTACCACTTATGTACTGATCATGAGAGTATTCTGAGCCCCATTATCTTTATCTATTGTGAATTTGTCCTGATTATTATTTACACTTTAATATTGCCTTGTGTTATTAATCATAATATTGAGGACAATGTTTGACATAAGTTTGGGGATGGCATTCGTCATATTTTACTGCAGATTTCCGTGATTGTGTGAAATTTTTTTAAAAAATTTTGCAGTTTTCATTTAGTTATTTTCGGTTTCTATCTATTTGTTTTCTACCATTAGATTATAATTTTGTGTGCTTGTGTGGGTTTGATAACTTTTCCATCTATGATGTTGGATATTGGAACATATATGAATTGTGAATAATGAAAATAGTGTACTATTAGATTAGTCAAAGCTTGTTAGTAGTATGAAACTTGACATTTTCTATGCACAATATTCATATTTGACATATTGAGTTGGTGATTTGGTTCATTATTTAGAAAATAGTTGAACATAGTATATAAACCCGAACAACCTTCATATTATGAATCCATAATCCAACTATAGGGTAGTTTGGAGATGCTTGAGTTGTTACAGGGGAACACTGAGATTAGTAAGGCTTCCGTGCATGATACTAACTTGTGTGGATTGTCTAAAACCAACGAGATGAGGACGAGGTGAAAGTTTTAAGTTAGAGGTTAGTTTTAGAAACTGGATGTCTAAAAGAAAATGGGCATTGCAATAATCTTTGAGTGAATAAAAGTATCTTTTCAAGCTTGTATAACTTAAGTGATTAAGCCTGTGAGGGTGGTTTAAGACCTGGTGCCCTATGGTCATCTGATTTGGGAGTCATCAGCCTAAAACTCATTACATGGGTTATACAGAAAATAAATGAGAAGATGTTAAAAAAAAAAAACCACACACACACACACACACGGGTCAAGTGCTTTATCTCCAACAATGTAATCTAGATATTTGATCAAGCATGTACACAAATATTTCTTACTGAAAAGGGAACCAATAATCAACTAAACCGAAGGGAATAATTGAAAGCAATTGAAGAAATTTTAGTGCAACTTAACTTTAAAGTCGGTTCACGGATATCACCTCAATCAAGAACATTATATTTAAACGGTTCAAACATTGAATTGAAAAATTTAAAGGGTTCATAATCAAAATGTTCAACCATGGCCAAATATGAGAATATTCATATCGACATATACATGTTAAAGTTTCGTCCACCTTTCAGTACAAGTGTCATGATTCATGGACATGCCAAAAATCTATGCGTAAAATCCTTCACGGTATTTTCTCCATAAAAAAAAAGAGTTGTATAAAAATTGTTAAGTGATGAATCCCACGTCAAATAAAATGAAATTGTTGGGATTTACTTCTTTAATACTACTTACGAGTTTGATCGAACAAGCACAAAACAATAAAGAATATAAAAGCAAAAAGTAAATAACATGAACACAAACGATTGTTGACCTAGTTAAGCCAAATGGCCTAATCTAGGGGGCTCAGGAACAGTCTAATCCATTAGTGCAAACCACCTTCCATAAATAGAGAAAGTTACAGAGAACACTCAGAATTAATGTTTTGGTCATCGATCATAAGATCTACCAAAACCCCAGAGATCGAACTCACAGATTTCACACTACACTTAGAGAAAACTGTACAATACCAGCATCTATTTCAGGCATGATTATACATCCCAGATCTACCTCTAAATGCTAGGATTAATACAGAGAAATCACCAAGAAAAAGAAATTACAGACTCTACACAAAGGAGCCAAGAAGAGAGAGAAACGAAGAGTCCAAAACGAATGAAAGTGAATGGCTCAAACAGTAACCCAATGGACAATATTATCTCAGAAATAGATCTCAGCCATTGATTCCATCCAACAGTCTTCATTGATTCAAACTAGCATAATCCGGGTGAATTACTTAGCTACCAATAAGTGGTTGACAGTTAAGCAGCCGAAGTTAAAATAATCAGCCAAGTCAATTGACACAAATAACACCAGTCCAATAGTGTTTTGAGAAATACAACTCTCACAGAAATAAATACACAATATTTAAAGACTTGTGCTACTTTTAACAAGGAAGATTAATGTTTTTAAATGAGCTATCATCTTAAAGGGATATGTTAAGGATAATATCTCACCTAGAATAAAAATAAAATAAATAACTTACATACAAAATTTTGAACTACTCTCCTTAATAAATTTGACTTTTAAGATGAGAACTCAAGTCTAAATAAAAATTAGCCATTTTTTTTTTTTTTGTTAATTGTTGCTAAACTTGACATTATTCCATCACAATTTTTAATGTATGAACCCTAACTTCATGAATGAGTCAAATACTTTTCTCTAACCCTTACTACCCAACACGAGAACCCCACCTCAAAAAAGGAAAGTTCGGGGATAGGAATCTCGACATTTCTATATGCTTTACTGGTGATGAAGAATATTATCTCATGGGATCTTAATTAACAGACTTTCTTCATAGAAAGCAGAAATGATATAACCCAGGTCAACTTAAGAATAATCATAATAATCTCATGAGCACACGTCAACTCCAAAGTCCAAATCACAACAATTCCCAAGACCAAGGAGACATTTATGGGCTAACAATTGGTTCAAAGTGCAAAATAAAGGCGAAAATCTCCCAAAACTGGTAAAATGCTAATCAAATCACAAATAGGAAAAGTTAATGGAAATCTAGCTGTCGAGAGAAAGAGAGAGAGAGAGAGAGAGAGTGCATGTCATGTGAATCTAATTTGGAGATGCATACATTCCTTAGCTGAAGTTAATGGGTGTGTTCTTCTATGGCTATTGTCTGAAAAAGACCAAACGAGAAAAGAAGATGAAAAATGGCAGCTATGAATTATGCACTCTTAAAAATGAAATATTCTTTGGAATCCACAGAAGATTCATATACCCTTTGATAAACAAACAATACCCTAATTGTTGAAATGGCATCTGAGTTCAAATGGGATGGTGTTTTCATGAAATTAGAAACTTATGTGACATGCAATCCTAGAAAGTAAAATAATAGCTAGTAGTAGTACTTCTGTTTCTTGATGTCGAACCGCCTTTCTAAAATCGTTAAAGATATAATATACTCATTTATTCAAATTTTGTCTTTAATATGTTCCTCAAGTGGAGACCACATGTTACACACACTATTATTATGCGTTACTACTTTACTCCACCTATCTAAAATCTTAAACTATATAATTATTTGAAAAATATTTTAATTTTATTCACCTTTTCTTTACCGAATACTATATACATTGGGTCATTGAAAATCTTAAAACTACTTGAAAACCATTTTTTGTCGTGAAAAGATACTTGTGTTACATACGGAGAAGATTCATTGGTATGTTTGGTAGGATTGAGAATCTTGAATACCGGACTTTTTGACTTTTCTCATGTCATATTAATCCACCCATCTTAAAACTTGAAACTCTTTGAAAAACTAGTTATTTGTTTATTTAAGTTTTGTTTTCGTGACACCCATCGAGTGTAGACGGGATTCATGCATGCTAGAGAGCGGTGATACCATGTTTACCACATTGTTTAAAAATTTAAACTGTTAGAGATTGAGGGCTCGAGAAACTATTTATTGCCCCAAAAGATACTTCTGTACAAGCAGGAGAAGATTCATTGGTAAGATTTGGTAATGATCACAGATCACTTAGTGTAAAAGATACTTGAGATCCCATTTTTCAGAGTGGTATATATGTAGTAACAGAGACGTGTCTCTATCTATGAACAGAAAGCAATGGGGAGCTTTATCTCTATTGTGTGCCCAATGGCAGTTTCCTCTGAAAGGATAAAGTACCAAATCAAAGTGAGTAGATATAGAGAGATAAGTATCTTCAATATTGAGAAATAAAGCAAAAAGTAGTCACTGATCAAGGTAGATATTCCACTCCACCACCACCAAGCTTACTGCCTTAACAGGTCTCTTCTGATGGATGGCTCATGCAAATTAACACACACAAGGACACACTGGAGGTGAAAGAATTAATGGGTTTCACTTTATAAAGAATCTAGAGTAATGCGGCATTTGAATAAATTCTGGAGTTTGCAGGAAGGAAGGGGAAATTATGATCAAGAAAAAGGGAATGGACGTCAGGAAAAAGTGGTGGTCCCTTAAACTTGTACACGCATAGACTGAGGGGAGAGATGATGTTCCTTTTAGAGGGGCATGAATATAGTTCACTGTATCGAAGAAGATTTTAATGGAAACTGGCTCGATTTAAGAGCATTTCCAATACAATCATGGATAAGAACTTCATCAAGCTAATATGACGAAGAAAAGATAGATAGTGCTCAGAGGTTCTTCTAGATTCGGAAACTTTGTTAAACAAATAGTGACTCAAACAATTTAGTATTTTCTTTCCAAAGATTTAGAAGTGATTTTGTTTTTATTTTAAGAAAATAAATAATACCTAGATAGCAATCCGCAGACCGACTGTTTTGGGCCTCAAATGTCTATTTTTAAACATCGGTATATTGAAAATATTTCAAATTTTATACCACGAGATAACAATCCATAGGATACATTGAAAATGCTCTAATATCTAGCTTTGTAAAATAATAAGGCAATTTAATACATGTACAAACTTTTCATATCGAATCGGTCGAAGAAAAAGTTGATTGTATAATTAGATTCTACAAATCCAACAGTGGCGTGCGATGAATTGGGATTAAAAGGGTAGGGGCGAGTTGATACCAATGATGAAGGGTCATTTTCATGCATACACACGCGGATGCATGTCTTGGTGTTTTCAAGCCATGTTATAAAAGCCTTTCCACCCCAAGAAATTGGAATTTGGCGGTCCATTGTTGGAAGTTGCATAAACAAGCAAGCATATTCCCCTCTTCTCCCTCAACTTTTTTGTTCATCAACAATTACTTTTTTATTTTTCATATTTTCTTTTATCTTTAACTCTCTTGTTTAGTGGAATATATATAAGATTAATTGTTGTATGAATCGATGAATGGGCTCGAACTTCAAACTCGACTTGTTTAAAATGTTCAAAACAACTTCAATATTAAACAAATTAATCAAGATTCTTTTTTTTTTTTTTCCTTTCAGAAAAATTGATTTTGAGCTATAGAGGGTGATTTAACCAGTATCATCGAGAAATTCTCTAAGAATATGTCTACAAAATGATATGCAAGAGTGACAATCATCTCAATCGACATTTGTCCAATACCAAATAAGATTTTTTCAATACCTTTGGCATTAGTTGAATTCTCCTCTCCACATAAAATGAAAGAGATAGCTACCATTTCAGTGAATTCTGTCCCTAATATCTCAAATATATACAGCTAACTAGAACGTCAAAATATAATAAGAGAGGTGCAACACTTGTTGCTAACTCATTTCCAACGAGAAACAATTTACATTATAGACATATCATCCTCGTTTATCCCTTGAGTTCGGAATGACGAAAAAGTATACATAACATTACTTTTGTTATTACGCTTCACGACCTCATGACATACTTGAGCTTTAATAGCAAATTGATATAGTAGAAAACACGACACGAGATGAACATGTGATCTAAACTCATTGCTTTTAATAAAATGTTGAGAATAGACTAATAAACACTCTTTGATTCAATTGAATATCAAAAACTAATTAACAAATAACGAAACCCTATGCATGTGTGAAGAAGTAAAATCCTATGAAATATATTATAAATTCTAACAGCTAAATGACAAAAAATTAAAGTTTCTGACAAATTATTAAAGCAATAAAATTCAACCGTTGTCTAGCTCAAGTCGCTATGAAATAGAAAGGAAAACAACAAAAAATAATAAAAAAGAGTAGATTTTTTTAAAAATAAATTTCTTCTCCATGAATATCAATCCAATCGAGTCATCCGAGCAACCCAATTGTGGAGTTAAATTGGACATCGCACAATTGTCAATTTCTAATTGGCTAAACAAATGCCAACTATAATTGGTCCAACAACATTTTTATTATTTTAAAAATAAATTCTTGCTGGATTGTATGGACTACATAATTTGTGTAGAAGGTACAGGAAGTTACATCACTTTAATTAGTTCCCTAAACTAAGTATATTAGGTTTCACCTTTTATATATATAGAAAGTTATCCATACTTTTTGTTAAGAACCAACCTCGATATCAAGAACGTTTAGATATTACTTATTGAGAAATCGGTCAAATTATTAAAGACAAAAAATATGAACAATATGAAATTTAATGGATCACACAATAATCAAGAAAATTGTGAAAAATAATGATTTATTATACTAAGAAACAAACAATTGTCTTACAAGATTTTGATCATCTTAATCTAATCTAAACAATTCTCTCTTGTTTCTAATGTATTCAACAATTATCTAATTGTTATAATCTCTATTGAGTCTTTTATTTTCACCTTATGAAGTATCTATACCTTGTGTAGTATTTATAGAAGTCAAATCTCGAAATTGTAGAGTCCAAGATAAAGAAGAAGTTCCAAAATCCGAATAAAACGAAAAAATCACGATCAGTTACTATTGCAGCGCCTGGGTACTACGCCTAGTGCTTGGGCGCTAGGTCTCGGGTTAACATTTCAAAATATGCTTTTTGCCATCCAATAGTCCATTTTCAAGCCAAACTCCTAATTATTATTGAAATTTGATATCCACAACTTAGAACTCTACAAAGCTCAAATACCTTAAACTTCCTCTAATCAACCAATCTCAAATCGCATGGAATCCAATCAACCAAATACTTCTAAACCAAGATTAAACAAGTTTCCTTCATGCAACAAACTTTTAAATTATATAGAATTTTTGTCACAAAACCTAACAAAACTCCACATTGACACAAATTCCATAACAATGAATTAACTCTCCACTCTTTAAGTCATTCTCCAACTCTTCCACCATGTCCAAACCGGACACCCATGCCCCCACTAGGCACACCATGCCCCTTCCGGGTATACTCAGCAACTGTGAACTACATCCAAGCCCTGCATAACAGCAAAACTACCTTGCACGTCATCCCTGCTTGAATAATTCTGTTTACTTCCAGCTCCAACCGAGTCAATAGACCTGCATGAACCACCACAAGCAACCCCAACTCCACCTGAATTGTCAAACCTGCTCAAATCACCATGAGCAACATGATCGACAAGATCAGAACTAGTTCTACTTGAGCTACTAGAAGGTTTCCCAATATTATTGTCCAAATCACCACGAACAATCCGATCACAATCAACTCTACCGCAGTTACCGCTTACTAAATCATAAGCTGTAGATACTTCCTCCGTGATCCCTTTTGAATCAAGAGTACTCAAAGAGATCAGATTTTTATTTATACCTCGAACATGTCGAACTTGGTCAAGTGTTCTAATCGTCCCATTCATCATCTTGATTTTGACGTTACCAATTCCAACTATTCCACAAGGCTCATTACTTCCCATCATCAGGAATCCCTCGCAACTATTTTATATGAAGAAAACGAATCCCGATTTGAACACATATGAAAAGTACAAGTTGAATTAAGAATCCAATCATAGTCAGGTTTGAAGTCACCTTTAGTAATCACCAACAAATATTCATCACCGTTATCTTTTGCAAGATTAACATTTGTTCATCCTGTAGTAGCAAATCTCTTCCGCCACTCATAGCAATCACTCTTCATGTGCCACTTGTTATTGCAATACCAATAGACTATACTGCTGTTGTTATCCTTGACTCTGCCCCTTCCATGACTACCCGTCTTCCTCTCATGAACAACAAGACCTTCTCCATGAGCTTTAGAATCGACGATCAGATGTTTCATCTTCTCATTAGATTAAAGCACATCACATACCTCGTCAATTGTAAGAATATCCCGACTATAGAGAATGCTATCTCTAAAAGTCATATATGAAGGCGGCAACGAGCATAACAATATCAGCCCAAAATCTTCTTCATCATACTTAATCTCCATATTTTCCAAATCAGTGACGATTTCCTTGAACACCGATAGATGACCTTCCAAAGATCCATCTTCCGTCAAGCGATGAGAATACAAGTACTGCTTCAAGTGTAACTTGTCAAGATCTTTATCATACAAAGCTGCTCCAACTTCAACCACAATGCAACGACATTTTTCTTCTTTACCACGTCCTGAAGAATTTCATTAGAAAGATGAAGATGTATCTAAGATATGGCTTTTCGATCATTCCGTCGTTTCTCCTCCACGATCATTGTTGCAGGCATTCTATCAATCCCCAACAAACCATCATCAAGATCCAATTGAGCAAGAACTGCTCGCATCTTGATTTGCCACAATAAAAATCTACTGTTGCGATCCAAAAGCGAAATATCAAATTTCAAAGTTGTCATCCTTGAACAATCGACATTGTTCCAACCTAGCTTTAATAATCAATTTAGACTTCCCAAGAAACCGCCAAAAAACTCTTGGCTCTGATACCACTTATTATAAATCAACCCGATATCAAGAACGTTTGGATATCACTTGTTGAAAAATTTGCCAAATAATTAAAGATGAAAAACATGGACAATATGAATTTAATGGATGACACAACAATCAAGAAAATTGTGGAAGCGGAGAATTTATTACACCAAAAAATAAACAATTGTCTTACAAGATTTTGATCATCTCAATCCAATCTAAACAATTATCTCTTGTTTCTAATGTATTCAATAATGATATAATTGTTATAATCTCTCTTGAATCTTTTCTTTTCACCTTATGAAGTGAACCTTATGAAGTGTCTATACCTTGTTGAGTATTTATAGAAGTCAAAACTCGAAGTTGTGTAATTTAAGATGAAAAAGAATTCCCAAAATCCGAATAAAATGGAAAAATCGCTATCAGGTTACTGTTGCAGCGCCTAGGCGCTACTGCTGCAGGACTTAGGGTACAACGCCTAGCGCCCATGCGTCGCGCCTAGTGCTCAGACGCTATGTGCCTAGCGCTTGGGCGCTAGTTCTTGTATTAATATTTCAAAACATGCTTTTTACCATCCAATAGTCAATTTCAAGCCAAACTCCTAATTATTATTGAAATTTGATCTCCACAACTTAGGACTCTACAAAACTCAAGTACTTTAGATTTTCTCCAATTAACCAAATCTCAAATCACATGAAATCCAATCAACCAAATACTTCTAAATCATGATTAAACAAGCTTCCTTCATGCAANATTATAAGATCTTTTTTTTTTTTATCTATGAAAAAAAATATCAACATAATTAGGCATGACTTACTTCTGTTCGGTTTAGCTAAAAATTATTAAATTTTGATAAATGTTGATAAAAATGTGTGGTTGAAAAGTTTATTAATATTATGGATCTCATAAAATATATGATTAAAAATAAGTTTGAGAAAAAATAATTTTAGAAAATGGGAACCAAACATGTACTTAAGATGAAACACCAGAGTTTAATATGTGTCAATAATTCGATCGATATAATACTCAGACTAACGATTGGATTCTAACGTTAATTTGATCACATTAGTCACCATCTTAAAGGACATGTTAAAGGTAAAATCTCAAAATATTTAATTATCACTTATAATTATTTAAATTATTTTTCTTTATACATCAATGACCCTTTTTAATTATCACTTGTAATTAAAAACATAATCGCGTGACTCATATTATCGATTCATGTATAAAATAAAAGATATTCCCAAATAATGATAATGATTATATTGTGAATAGTCTTGCATGAAAGAGTATTTGAATCATGATTGACAAATAACATTCCCCAACCATCCGATCCGACGTTGACCCATTGAGTCCATTGAAAAAGTGTGGTCCATAATTCAATCAAATTTTTTTTTATTTTTTTTGAAAAATCAATTTTTGGACCACATATAATTAATTGAAAGCCCTTTTCATCATATCAAAATATTGAATGGTCTGATGAGTTTGCATGTGCACCGTATGGTACAATCTCGTAAGATGATCATCATGGCATCATCAGAATGCACGATCACCATCATCATTATCTTGTGGTTTGCACAATTTTATTCTCTAGGGTACAATTGTACTCCAATCAGAAATTATGTGAGAATTAGGGTTCATGATTGTACTTTACTTGATTAGGTTTTTTCGTCGTGGAATGGTTGATTTCCGTATTTAATACGTTTTCTATTTTGAGTACTTGTAAACATTGAACATAGACTAACTTATTATGTCACGACATCTATACTTGTCCTCAATTGTCACGTCTACTCGAGTTAATTTCGTGTACTGTTAGCTAACTTACAATCACATTCAATTTCATTAATTAATAGTATAAGATACCATTTAATTAATCTATTTTCACTTCTGAGTTATTTTATTGATTCGACTATGTTCAAACTCTTTTTATGTTAAATTATTAAAATATCGATGCACGAAAAGCATGATAAAATTGATGGATACATGGTCACAAACTCGTTGATTCTATAAAATATCGAGATGGAATCAAAACTCCATTTCTGACTAAAATTGCTCTCATAGTCCCTCAACCTATAACAAAATACAAAAACAAACACTAATTAAATTTAGCATCATAATTAGATGAATAAAATGCTAAAAATCAAATCAACCCTTATACATGCCTTTATGTGTTGGACTACATTACATATGAGCTCGAGTACTTCGAACTTGGTTGACTCCAAAATTAATTGAGAACTAACTAATTGATTCTTTAATTAATTAGATAATTAGTTCCTTTACATTAAATATAATAAAGGTTTTGAGATTTATTTTTCCTAATCCCTTGCCGGTTGCTTCGTCGTGAAAAAAAAAAAGAAGAAAAATGAAAAGAAAGAGAGAAAGAAAGAAGAATCAAAAAGATCATAGGCATGCTTGTTTTTGTCATAATTGATATTTACCAGATATTAGTTAGTTGCATTGTGATTCTCATCATTTCCTCTTTCTATTTTTCCATTTTTATTGAAATTAAGTGTCTACCTATTTACTCCATGGAAATTGAGATGTCCCGTGCCTTTACGTAGATCAAGTAGAAAAATCTGTCCATTAGGGACTAACTTGCTACAAACTTGAAATATTGGTAGCTATCTTGCCAATAACTAAGTGGACGACTAACTTCTAAAAACTCAAATAGATTGGAGACTTCCTCTCCAATTTTCTCTGGAAGAGTAGGTAAACTCAAGATAAGGATTTTTTTAAAAATAAGATTTTAGTTTATTAATGTTTTTTTTTAATGAATTCGAAAACCTCGATTTTAGTAACAACATAGAACAGTAAAACCACTTGATCAATAAGAGATTCGGCAAGAATTTTTGTGAGTTTGTTAATATGAACTACTTCTACAAAGTCGGACTTCCAACATACGAACACGAATCGAATACAGTAACAAGTTAACAACTTACCAAATTGTTATTACTATAGTCTTTAAGAGTACTTAATTTATTCGTGGTCGATGGATTTGAAAATTTAGGAAGGCTCAAAAGTTACATATACGAATCATTATACAAAAATCTTAACTCCTAATATTGTCGGGATTCCATTAGTTGTGTTTTAATTTTTTTAACACCGACTAAATTGTTAGCAATAATTTGATGATTAGAGCCTAATTTTGATTAAGGAACCACATTAAATTGTCTCCATACAATTTGACTTTAACCGAAAGGCAATTTCATGGGATCTTTATACTTATTAAGGAGTGCACAAAATTAACTTATGGCAAAAGAGAAAGTTACAACAAAGTAAAAAAGAAAGTTGGTGACAAATCATAATAACTAGTCTCAATGGCCTCATTTAGCTAGCTGCTCGTTAGTGGATAAGCGAAAGTTAGATTCGAGGATATTCATATTTTATTCTACTCAGAGCATTCCTAAAGGATTCTCTATTTTTAAAAAATATACCCTACAACTTAGTGAGCATATATAAATTTAGAGAATAAGACTTTTTAAATACTCCAACAAACTTAATACTTAATTTTACTACTCTCGAAAAATATTTATTATTTTTTTCTTATTTTTATTTTATTTTCACTAGCTTTTCTTCAAATTATTATATTATTTTCCTCAATTGAAAATCGAAATACTTGAATGCATTTAATTATAAAGAGTCAATTTGGCTCTCTAAAATTAATTGAAGAGTGAAACATACTCTCTAAATTAAAATATTCATTTAAAGAGTCTCTTAAAATATAATTTTAAGAATTGACTTTTTAAAATAAAGAACATCATATGTTTAAAAAGTTTTTTGGGAGATACTCTTAGTTAAATTTAATATTCAACATAACTCTTTGAGTACATTGTTTCATATGATAGTCCAAAAATAGCTAATCAAGAGGAGGGTGAATTGGTTTCTAATTTTTTTTCGAGAAATTAACTTAAAATCAAGCACGTAATAACTAGATAAATTAATTCAAATAACAAATACAAATATGAAGGCAATAAGTAAAGTTGGATAGAGAATGCAAACGATATAATTATGGAGATTCGATCCAATGCAATAATCTACGTTCTTCGTTATCAAGCTCTCCAGTACGAGTAATGTTAATTTCACTATATTGATTGACTTGTGGTGCAATTCAACCATTTACAAAGCTTCCGGTGACTTACAAGTAAGGAGCACCGATTCTTTTACAACGTTGAGCTTTCTGGGACCTCAACACAACCCACAAGTTTAAAGAGAATTGAATTTACAAATTGAAAACTTTTCTCTTAATAAATGATAAATTAAGTATCAAGAGAGAAATATGCTAACACTTTAATAGATTGCAATGAGTGAAGCTCAAGTGTTGGGTTTAGAAAAACAACTTTGTTGTGTTGAATGATTTTC
>CAIGRN010156146.1:1839-12280 GCA_903798345.1 Fraxinus anomala
AAAAAAAAAAAAAAAAAGGGTGAAAAAATATAGAGAAGATATCCAACTATGCTTCTTTGACTTACCCCGAGTGATGTGAAAGACTATCATTTATATGCACATATATATCCAAAATAACTTGCTGGGAATAAACAAGGAAGAAGTCATCGAATAAACTAAGAAAAAGCCATCAGCTAATAAACTGGAAGAAGAAGCCATGTGAAGAAAATGAAAATGAAGCACTATTTGTTGAGATTTAGGGTTTTATCTTAAAAGGAAAATAAACAAGGAAGAAGTCATCTAATAAACTAAGAAATAGCCATTGCCTATAAACTGGGAAGAAGAAGCCATGTGAAGAAAATGAAAATGAAGCACTATTTGTTAAGATTTAGAGTTCCATCTTAAAATGTCCACTTTATTAAGAGGAGTAGCTCAAACACTTATAAATTGATTTATGTTTTCCTCTTTATTCGATGTGGAATTTTTATCCTTTAACACTATTTTAATGGAATGGAATAGGTTTTTTAGGTTTTTAACATTAATGGGCCTACCTATTTTTATGTTGCTCATGACTTTTTCGGGTCCATTTAATTTTTATGCAATGAAATTGTTGTTAAAAAATAATTAACAAATGAAAAAACTTAAAATATTCTTAAATTTAATATTAATTTTTTAAAAGTTTATATCTATATAGTAATTTATATTTTAAATAGTATTTATTCAAATAAAATTTTAATTAATTATTTTAATTTTCGGGTCGACCACGGTTTAACCTCGATTCGACCCTTTGACCCGCGACTTCTTTTTCCGGTCAATGTCCAGTCCAATTTTCAAACATTAGAACAAAGTTGGATTGTACAAAATATCTCTCTAAATTTAGATATGCTTTCTATTCTACATAAATTATAGAGTCTTTTGGAGATACTCTAAAAAGTGAAGATAGAGAATCATTTGGAACTTATTTTCAAGTATTGATTCTTTAAAATAAAAAAATACATTTTATTTGGAGAGTTTCTCGAAAATTCTCCTATTCAAATTTTATTGAATTCCAAGTCTATAATGAATCCATGCATTTTAATTAAAATTTTATCAAAAAGAGTTAGGCAAAGTATCAAGTTGTGAAAAATATGTTAAATGGAATATTTTTCAAGAGATGCTTCTATATATTATAGTTTATTTTTAGTTGACTAAGCTTTATGGAGATATTTTCGTTATTTTAAAATTCTATGTTAGCGGATTTTAAATAAATATTTTTGAGAAGTGATTTATTGAAAAAAAAAATTTGGTTAATATATGGTTAAAAAGTAAGAAAAAATTATAAAGAAACGTTAAAAAAATGATTTTTTTATTTTTACTTTTTTTAAGAATGTATAACTGATAATGAGTATATGAGAGAATTGATTCTCAAAAAATAAATCAAAGAAGGACTTTATTTTTTTATTTATTTTCTTTTTCCCAGCAACAAGACATTTAAATGACAATAATTAATGATGTTAAATAATTCTTTTTTTTTTTAGCCAGAGAGAGATTTTAATGGATAATATGTGAGTGTATTCATCAATTAATGTCTACCAGCATTGTAAGTGGCGAAGAGAGTAATTGACCATGATATAATGTCTACTATCCCCTCTGTAGATTTCTATGGTGGTTATTCTTGTATTATCTATTATGGATCTATTTATTTTCACATTTATCTCAAAGGTTGTTTATGTTTCATGAAATTTTAATTAATTTTATATTTTTACATTCTTGAACATTTTTGTCACGCGTCGTAAAATATCTCTCATGTCCATAAACAATATCATTTTCCATCCGAATCTTCGGTCAATAATTTCCTTGCGTGTCACGAGTGAACCCTACATTCGTTGTCCACGTAACTATTACAGAAAACTGGGTCAACAGAATGACACCTTATGTGGGAATCCACACATTCAATCACGAAAAACTCTTGGAAAAAGCTGTTAAGGAAATATATTTTGAGAGTTTCTTACCTTTGAAGAAAAGGGGTTGTTCTTGAAGAAAGAACCACTAAAAATTCCAAGACAAACAATTTGTTAAAGTCCAGTTTATTCATTGAAAAAGGGAATATCATCCGCATAGAAAAAACCAAGTTGTTATTGGAGAGAAAAAGTTACCATGAGTTTTGACAATGAAGAGTCAATGCTTCGGAAAGTTAGGGAACACTCTGAAGAAGAGGAATCCTCACATGCTAATCCAGCAACCCGCCATCGATTTAATCAGCAACATTAATGAGGTGGATCAAAAGGTGAGTCCAGAATAGCTACCCGACTCACCAGGGAGGTGTCCAAAACGGCCGCGAACATGAGAGATATTACCTAGCAGAATAGTGCCATACAAGAGCTGCTTGGGAATATGCAAAACCATGGAAGATAGCCAATCCCCCCATATTCAGCTTAAGGAAATGCTTTCTTTCATGACCCTCTCCAAGAACTTAATATCATGGCGAAGAGGGGGTCCAAAGCCAAATGGCTGATTATCAACATTACATCAGAGAAGAGGCGCCTCAAGAGAGAGAAGTTGAGGTTAATACATCCACCAACTATGCCATTGATAGACCCAATGAGGTTTCATTTAACTTTCCTCCAAATTATGAATCGAAAAACATGCCTCAAAGATCCATAAGTGTCTTCGACGGGGTAAGCCTCGGAAGGCCTAGAAATAGGCAGGCTCAACCTCCTTTTGCACCTAGAAATAGGTAGCAGAGACCACCTTAGTCTGAAAAACAAAATGAACCCATTTATAGCAACCTACCTCAGAATCCTCCATCTAAGAGTAGGCATGAGAGGAGAGCAGAACATGCCAGAAATCAATCAAGACCATCACATCCACTTCGGGGACCTTAAATCAGAGAGGATGAAGATTCTTACGAACAACAAATGTCTTACGACCTCGAAGACGATGACTATGATGCCAATTTTCCATTCTCCTAGGGAATTAGGTATGCCCCTATCTCGAGCCACTTCGTTCCTAAAATTCTCAAGTACGATGGAACATATAACATGCGAAGCACCTCAACTGCTTCAAAACCTACATGAGCCTAAGAATTTTAACTCCCGCTGTGAAATATAGAGCCTTCCACTTGATCTTAAGTGAGGCAACTGGATTGTGGTATACTGGACTTCCAAAAGGGAATAACAGAAGTTTGCCAAACTTTAAAAAAAACATTTCCTTAAAGGCTTTACAACAAGGAAGGAAGGCAAGTGGCCAATACAGCACCTCTAAGACATGAGGCAGTAACAAGGAGAGTCATTGAAAAGCTTTTTATCCCCATTTCACTGATGAAATAACTATTACGTGTAGGAAAGTACTATTAGCCCCGAGGGGAGGGCTGGACATGAGTTCTCCCTTTTGGAGAGACGTGCAAAACAAGGATCTTACCAATTATGATGCACAACTGAAAATGCTGAGGTGTGAGATTATCAAGAAAGAATTGAGAGATTATCAAGAAAGAATTAAAAGATTATCGCAATAGGGCCAATCGGGGACTCCCCCCTTCTTAGAGACAACGAGAAAGAGGCTCTTCAACCCATTTGATGGAATGCAAGGTCGGACAGTCAACCACCCTTAACCCAAGGTAAGAACTGGCTGCGTCAATGTTAAATGCAGTACCAGCTTTAACTTATGAGGACGTCAACCCCAATTTTGAGTTACACCAAAAAAGAGCCAGCCAATAGTTTCCACAAAGGGGAAGAGGTAGGGAGCGAAGTTCTGAACCTAGAAATAGTGGTAAGATACCTCTCTAGTGCACCTACCACCACTGTTATAGCCATAACACAGCTGATTGCAGGGACATTGCCTTACACCCACAATCTGATAACTAAAGAAGAAATAGGAGTCCACAAGGAGATGCACCACCTAGGCAAGATCGACAATCTAGGAGATTTGAGACCAGGCGTCCCACTCAAAATGACACTCTTCTGAGATGAGAAAGTAATGTGAAGAGGCCTAGGGAAGGTCAAAGACAAATGAGGAGTCCCCAAGCTACCACTGGCTACAAACCCATTCGAGAGATTGACACAATTTTTGAATACCCATATGTTGGAAGAAACTAGAAATGCACAATGGAACTATGGAAGGGAAGCCTGGGATCCACCAATGGCAAGCTTTATAATCAACAACAACCCACCCTCAACTGGGAGTGGGGTACAACACATTGTATTTACACAAGATGATGCCCCTAGACTATATTATCCACATTGTGATACCTTAGTAATAAAGGTCGTCATAGCACGACATGGCCTTAAAAGAAGGTTAGTGGATAGTGGAAGTACGATCAACATCATATTCGGAGCAACCTTTGATAAAATGAAAGTGGACCGTGAGCTCCCCCCTTGTATTATTAGTATTATCAAGGCCAAAGCACATGTTTTAGTTGCTTTGTTCATAATCTGATGTATTACCTTGAGAAGAACTATCTTCTTTCGCTTTTGATTTCTTTGAAGAGGTTTTAGCGAAATGAGCAACTCTTTTCGAAACAGCTTGAAGTTCTTCCGGAGTTTTGCATTGACTGAACATAGCCATGAGTCTTGATTTTTCAACGAGGAAGTCAGCACTTTTGTCAAGTTCATTTTTTGACAATTTTAGGATGCCTACATTCCCGTGTTCTTGAATCCAAGAATTCGTTGTTTTAGGGCAGCAATTTGTCTTGTGAAATTTTAATCACCATTTGATTTGTAGTCTCCGAATAATCTTTATAGCATTATATTCGGATCCTGATTGTTGAACAATTAGATAGTCCCAATAGAAAACTCATGAGACCTTGAGGTGATGAATGAATTGAAATAAAAGATTTTCTTGAAGTTTTAAAAAGGTTGTTGCCTCTCATTTGAAATGTTCGAACTCTTGAAGAGTAAGACGAGATAAAATAGTTTCTTCAAGTTCAAAATGCTCGAACCAGTTTTAAGACCACTTTGGAAAATTTGGAGAGCAATTTTGATTAAAAAGTATAAAGCAAGAATGAGTAACTGGTCTAAAGTTAAAAAAAAAAAAAAAAAAAAAAAATTGGCTTTTTGGTAACCATGATAATTGAAAAGAGATTCAAATGAATCATCTTTTGAGATATATATATTAGCTTCTCTTTCCATGGATCATATCCTCAGTTTTCAAATGACAGTACCCTATTGATTGAAATTTTTGAAAAATCAATATGATTTTTCTTTTGAGAATTTGAGTATTGAGTTATTATAGCTCATCCAGACTTGCTGAGGATGATTCATAATAAACTCTAGTTTTCTTGATTTTTTAGGTATAAATTAAAAATTTGATAGAAATATATTTTGAAGACTTTCTTCAAGGGAAGAATATCGATAAATCTAGGATGTTTCCATCTCGAAAATAGGAATACAAACATTTTTCGTTAAAGTAATGAAATGATGGAGGAGGGTTAACATCTGATAATTTACCGGATCCAATTTGGAGAGCCTTTCTGAAATTTGAAGGTTTTTTTTTTTTTTGAGGTTTTTGGAGTGGTTTTGACAGAAGGGGTTTCTGAAGCTAGGGTTGTTTTTTGAGAGGTGGAAGAACTTTGTTCTTCATTTTTTGATCATTTGAATGAATTTTGAATATAATCCTCAATAGAAATGATTGGTATTGAAACCTTATTTTTATTCTTCTTCTTTGAACATGAAGAATCTATCTCTTTGAAAATTTCACTCAATTTGAACAATTCTCTAATTTTCTCTCACAACTTTTTCTCTTTATTTTGTAAGAATTCTTTAGTAAGGAAGTCTGCACGAAAGTTTGATGATTCTTGTATATAAAGAATTTCAAATCAAAACAAGATAGAATTGCTTGCCTCTTGCGAAAATTTGTTTTGAAACAAGATTTTTATGTTTTTTTGTAGGACGTTCTTTGATGTTTTACATTCTGTTTTTAAAACAAACTTTTTATTGAATAAATCAACTTAAAATTTTGAAATACACAAAACAATTAATAAAATTTCTTTTTTGATAGTAGAGTAATTCTTTTGAAGACAAGCTCAAACAGCTGAGTGGAATCTAACTAGCTGTTCTTGACTAGACGCTGTTGGAATCTATTCGAGGACACCACAAACACCAATGTCTGAGGCATCAGTTTCAACAATAATTGAGGCAGTGGAGTCTAAAATTTGAATAATTCTCTAATTTTCTCTCACAATTTTCTCTTTTTATTTTGTAAGAATTTTGAGGAAGTCCGCAAGAAAGTTTGATGATCCTTGTGTATATAGAATTTCAAAATGAAAACAAGATAAAATTGCTTGCACACTCAGAGGTGAGGGTTATTGCAGTAGGTGAGCAAAACTATATCAAAACTTTCCTTCACTTCGTTATTTTACAAACTAAATTTAAAACTAAAGTTACGGTAACCAAACTTTTCGTTAGATCAAAAACAGGCTACCCCCATGTTAGCGATCAGTCATAAAAGAGTTAAGCATAACATTTACTTTGGAAAAACATAATAGCGGTATGAACTACACGAAATGAATTTTAAATGTTAGTTGCTTTCATTTTTAAAGATGAACTTTTCAACGAAAATGAATGTCGTATTATTAAACTACTTTGTCTATGCGTTTTTTCACAGGTGGTTAGATTGCCCTCTTTTTACTTTTGTACTATAATTACTTCGCTGTCAGAAAATCCGAATGTTAAATGAATGTCACTTAACCTATGGCTAATCCTTAAACGATTAAGCATCACCTTTGAATAGTTCAAACCATTTACCATTTTCAAAATTGATTTACCTTCATTAAAGAATTTCATAGGTTAAAGGTCGAAACAATATGATACTCTTTCACCTATGACTTTTCAGTAGGTGAATGATTGATACTTTTATTAGTTATTAAATTTAATTAATATCAACAACGGATTCACTTCACGTGGAGAATGAATTTTATGGAGAAAGAAAAAATATTAGACATTGAATAAAGTTAAATTAGTATTATAGAATTAAAACTGATGATTATCAAATACGCATATGTTGTCTATTAAAACATTAAACATAAATAACTATACTAAAAATTGATTTAAGTACGTGCTAAATAAGTTAATAATTTTTCTATTTAGACACTATGAAGTATGATCTAAAAATCTTTGACGTAAGTTCTAAAGATCTCCCAGGTCGAAGCCTCACATCACTTGGTCTGCTATGCATTTAATACATTTACAACGGGTCATTTAATACATTTACAACGGGTCAGCCACCATATACTCTAGGCTAGCAATCTTGACATTCATTATTGTAAACGTTACATCAATCATTTTTAGAGATTGACTACAGATCCTTTAAAAGACAGTAAGTGCTTTAGCCTAAAAGGAGCTATGGATGGAGTAAGTGCTTCGGCCAAAGAGAGCTTCGGCTAAAAGGAGTTTCGGAACAAAGATCATCGACTTCTTCTTTTTCTTTATTTTGTCCAATTGGGTCTTTGTTGACTTAATCAGTGTTGACTTACATCTCGACGTTGACTGTGACAAGGTTTTCAATTGGAGCTTCGACGACGAGGTGCAACCAACTTCATAATTTTTAATGAGAGTCCAAAATAAAAATATATCCATTTCCTATCGATTCTAACGCATTACCAGAGCATTTTAATCCAACGTTTGGTTAAGCTCACAATAGCTTCCATTTTGTAGTGGGTGGCCTTCTGCTGCTAGTCCAATTAGGTCTGTTTTCACAAATTTTAAATGCTTACCTTAAATTTAGCCATTTGATTAAGCACTTGATAGTCTACACATAACCACAAGCTACTGTACTAAAAGGGAAGTCGGGTTTTCTGCAATAACTCATCACTAGATAGTCATATTTAAGTTTTCCTACTAGTAATGCGCTATGCTCTTCAGACGAGCTCTTGCATGCACTCTATCCTACTTATTATTTACACCCTGGTGTACAAAATTCTCAAATGACATTTTATCATTAGTCGGTGGAAAAACAATTTTTTCTGTCGGCCAATAATAAAATGTCATTTGAACATTATGTACAACTAATGTGTAAATCTTGACATACATGTAGCAAAACTCTTATTTCAAATTATGCAATGATGGAGATGAGGTAATTCCTCTTAACCACAAGTTGAGGAATCCGGGTCCTAGTGATGGATGTTGAAGAATTGAATAAAAGTATGGACTCGAGTTAATCGTGGGATTCTTATTTTAGTGATAAATTATATGGCTTGTGATAAAGAATATTTGAGATTTTTGCTCATACGACTTTTTTTTAGTACTATCTCAAGACAGTTGTGTCTATATAAGAGAATGATTCCTTCACCTAATTAAACAATTTTATTTTGATTTAGCATGTGAACCTTTAAAAATGATTATAGAAAATATGTAGTACTTCGCATGAAGGAATATGTATTGAGAAAGTGTAAATAAAATTTTTGCATCGAATAAACATAAAGATAAGCTTAAATTAAATTTATAAAGAAATTGACTTACTACACTGAGTAGGTTAACATTTTGAGATGAAATCCAAGTCTCGAAATAACTTGAATTTTATTATACTTATAATGTATTTGTTTCACTATATTTGGTCGAGTGGTTGTCATTTCCAATCCTATATTTGGACCACCTCGGTCCACGAGATGTGACTCAGTCTTAGCTTTGTTCTACTTCTGTGGTCCCTTGACAAGGTAGGAGTTGTTATCGTAGTACATCGTATACATTTGGAAAAGATGCTCCCAACTCCAAGAGCTTTGGTCCTTTGGAAGTAGCAAAGGTGTATACTAGTCTTAAAACATTTACGATTGACCCTTTAAATGTAAAATGATTTTTTATAGAATTTATTTCTAAAATAATCTTCAACAAGCTCTTTAATTTAATTCTTAAAATAGAGGGAAAATATGGGCTCTCGACATTGAAAAGTCAAGCCCACTATTTATTGTATTTTATAATAAAGGCATTTAATAAATTGTAAGTTTGAACAATATATTCTTATTTATAAAAGTAAACTAAAGAGTTAAAGATAACGAGTTTGTTGGAGTGTGTAAAAAGTTTAATTATTTGACTTTAAAGATGCTCTTTATATGTACAAACTGATCTTTAAAAGTAAATATGCTATTCGACATCCTTTACTTTACTTTAATTTATTTTTCGTAATCATTTTCAACCATATTTACACAATAAAATATTCTACATGTAAATTCAAAATTATTACTTACTTTTTAATCACACATTCTCCAAAACTATTAATTAAAATAACATTTTTTAAATTTTACGGATGTCAAACAATGGCTTAGGTCATTGTCACATTATCCATTGTTGTAATCATGAGTGATGATGAATAGTATTACTGCTAATCTTAGGGTCTGTTTAGTTTATGAAGGTTGTTAGTAGAATTTTTAACTTAGAGCCTTTTCAAATAAAGTTAACAAAAAGTTAATAAAAGAGAGAACTTGTTTGACAGTGTAACTAGAAAAGTACTTTTAATTTATTAGTTATAAATACAACACAATTATTTGACTAAATGTAGTTTTATTATATAATATCTTTATATTGAATGTTTAAATTAAAAATTGTCATGGAACTACTCTTTGATTTATTATTTAAAATGTATTTACTTTAAGACGTTAAATATCACATATTAATGTATCAAACACCATGAAAAGTATGAAGCACCATAATTTTTTTATCATCTAAAATTTCATTTCTGAATACATTATGCACATTAACAATGAAAATAATAACAAAAATCTTTAAATTATATACAATTTGATGCATAAAAAATTAGATATATTTAGTATATTACTATAAATTAATAACAATATGTTTCAGTTAAATTTACAGCTTTAAAAAAAAAAAAAAAAAAGTTATGGATTGGAGCTTCTATACAACATCTTAAAAATAACTATTTTTTTAGTCAATAAATACTTTTGTTAACCATAACCAAACAACTACATTTTTATATAGAAGTTCTTTTGACCTCCCAAAATTCCTCTTAAACGTATACTAATGTCTAATGTGGTGATAATCGATCAACATTAGTTTTGTACTTTTATGCACTTTTTTTCTTATTTATGTTTATTTTTTAACATCCACCCTAGTAATTGGATCTTGTGCTACAGTTATGAAACCTTTGTAGATTCTCTTCATTTATTATCTAATGTGGTAAATCTGACTGACATTACAATTCTAATTTGTGAAAAGAGTAGTAATTGGATGCCCACCTTAATTTAAGTTAGTTTATGGTAAAAATATCTTAAGTACTTATAAGCTTAACCAACAATAGCTAGACCCTCCCTGTTCCATACTCATGTCAGGGATTTTTGAGAGGCGCAACAAGATTTTGATAAAAGTTTTAGTAGATTTTTAAAAAAATTGAGGGAATGTGTGATTGGAAAATTAATAAAAAGTGATGAATTTCATAAAATATGTGGTAAAAATTAATTATTAACTTTGATCTCAACTTTTTTGAACAACTTTTTAAGTTTTTTCAAATAAGCAATTAGTGGGTAAAAATAAGCAAATTC
>CAIGRN010156150.1:0-14045 GCA_903798345.1 Fraxinus anomala
AATGTATTTGATATGTGCATTTGTATGAATTTGAGAGCAATTTAAATACTTGTAGTGTGTTTGCATGCATAAAGGATTGTGATGCATTAGCAGTAAGTGTATTGTGTGTCTATTGGTGATGTATAATATAGATGCATATCGGTACATTGGTGGTATATATTGGGGATGTGGAGTGTGACATTTGAATCATGCGTGAAGATATAATTAAATATTGGAATCTTTTATCTTTGATAACTCTGATCAAGTGGAGTGTGAGAAATGCACTTTTATTACTTCTGTTAGGTGGAGACCCATTATTCACTTAGGTTGGAAGAAGTGATATGATGATAGATGATTATCTTGTGGACTTAGGATCTATTGGATTTATCAGTTAGATATGAGTTGAGTGATCAGTCTAATGAGCATTGTGGGTGATGAGAGAAGATATGTTTTCTCGAGGTGTGAGCAATGCGGAATGAGATATGATAAGTGTGGTGAGATCTTTTCGGAGAGTCATTTGTGCATTTATTGTATATGTGTTGGACGTTTGTTGATTAACTTAGTGCTAATCTATTGTTCTGTATGAACGTATGTTTTTTTTTTTTTTTTAAGATCTGTGTTTTTTTTATGTTATATCTTCATGGCATGTTTATTTGTTCTTGATTGTTTATTGTCCTGGTTAGTACATTTAGCAGGTATGGTATGTGTTTCGGATTTGAAACACAAGGCAATGTTTGTGATCTCAATTTTATTAGTTGTCTTAATTATGTAAGTATTAACTTTGTGTTTTGATTATTTGCAGATTAATTGGATATCAAGGTGAAAATTTGTTGGATTTTGATACATAATGAATCACAAGTTATGATGTAAACGTTATATTGAATTTCATAGGCATTGACTGATGAGTGAAATTGTTACCAACAACCAAGTCCAAAGACTCGACCCAAAAACAATATCCATAGTTGAGAGAAAACCAGTGCCTTCATCTTATGTATTTTGGTTCATTCTCTTCCCTTCCTTTGTTGTTTTTCTTGTGTCTTTATGGCCTACAAATCATTGCCGTTATTTTATCATTTGTGGGTGAGATTGAGAAACAATCGAAATGAATATATTAGTTGTGGTTGGAGCCGTTTGTATTGATTGTTTGATAGAGAAAGATAACATGAAACTAAGTCCGAAATATGCCATTTTAAAGATTCTTGAAGTGAGCTTCTGTGACAATGATTTTAGTGCAAGTTGAGGCACCATTTACATGTGCACTTTATTTAATTAAATATGAATAATAATTTGAAAATCTTTCGAAGTATTAAATTATCGAAATGAATTCCATTTTCTTTGTTCTATATAATATTTCATTTTGTGTTCTGTTGCAAAGTAGAAAGTAAGTATATTTTCCCATTTTTATAGAAATTCACAAGGTTGTATTTTGTGTTATTTGTAATATAATTTTATCCCATAAAGAAATAAGATTATAATTTTGAGTGCTTGAATTGGCACAATTGAAGTTCAAATTATTTATTTGAACTATTTTGAGTTCTCACATATAAATTGTGCTTGAATTGGCACAACTGTCTCATTTGGAATATAATTTTCTCCCATAAAGGGATTACAATTGTAATTTTGGGAGGAATAATCGAAGTTCTAATTATTTAGAATTATATTAGAGTGTTAAATATCTAATTTAATTTGTTATAGTGTTGATAATTAAATATAAAACTTTCATCTATATAAATATCCATTTATCTTTAAGGAGATAAACTACTATGTTGAAATTACTTATATTTCATAAAGAGCCAAACAGACAAACATATAAATTGAAATTGTGAAAAAGTAAAATTTTATCGTTTTGAGAGAAGTCGAGTAAGTGATTTAGTATCCTTGAATGACTTAAATAAATTAAGAGATGAAATCATAATCATATACCTATATTTGTATATATTCCTACATGTATTTGGATAAACACTTTTTCATTTACATAATTCAACCAAATAATTCATAAACCATTATATAAATTCAACCACCAAATTAATTGTTTAAAACTAAAATAAGTATCTTATTCAAGGAGTATTTAAAAAGTGATAGAAATCCCAATAAGATGCAGCAACAATGAAATGGAATATTTTGGTTGAGGAAAGATTTTTTTATGAAGGCGATTCTTATCCCTGTTTGAGCTACATTAAAATTTTCATTCTCATTCTTCTACTCATTTTCAATCATACATTTTTCAATAAAATAATATTTTTCATCACATCAATAACTTTTCTTTTTTATTTCAACCACACATTTTCCATCAATCTACTATTCCAAAATAATTTTTTTCAAATCAACTTGGCTCAAACACACTAGGAGAAAAGTGCCCAAATAGAAGAGTTCTTATTTCCAACTTTAAGGTGCCAATTTAGGGACACAATTATACAAATTAGTCAGAGGCCCAATCCCTTTTTTTTTTATTATCAATTAATTAATTTGAATATAATTTACCTAATATGAAATAAAATGAATGTTTTCAAGGATTATATGCATATATAATTATTTTTTTGGCACGTTCGATTGTCTAAAGCGTTCAAAGTACATTCCGCTGCAAAATGTAAGTTATCACAATAAAAATAAATTAATTAATTAATTATTAAATACAACATTAGAGAAATTTATCTCCAAGTTGCTTTACACGTCAAATTTGAGCAATATCACTTTATTTGTAAACTCGATTATAAACAAGTTTCACAATAATGTACACAATAATCATTTTTGATACAATAACAAGTAACTACATATTCCTTTAACTAGAAATAGAACACATTACAAGCTTGAGTCGAGTTTGTCAATTACAAGGTAGAATCCATTAAAAAGATTGTTTACCGATTCACGAGTCGAATCGGCCAGTTTAATTGATTTTAAAAACTATAGAGGAAGGTATATTCACTTTAGAAATGGGAACCAATTACTTTTTTACCAAAATAGAGTACAAAATGCTCTCTTGATGGTTGAAGTATATTTTATGTACGTTTACCGAGTTCTACCATCCGTTTTAAAAGTAGATGCAACACCTTTCTCTTTCCGTGTTCTCCATTAATGTTTGCTTCATGACATTTTCAATTTACTGGTGTACAAGAAAAAAATAATTAATTGGCATGCTTCATTTAGGTTGGATGGGATGACATTAAACACGGTCATTGACAAATACCTCACATGTTCATTTCACTTGATAGTATCAAGTCGAGTAACGATGTTTGAGCTTATATTGATATTGTGTTTGAATTTCCATAAACATGTCGTTTGTAATGGCTTGCTTGAAAATTGTATTGAAGGCTCTGATTATTCTCATTCATTACTAGAATTTATACAAGTATACAACAGTACAATTGGAACAAATTAAAGCATGATTACACAAGTTAAGAAACTTGTAGTGGTGTGATCCAAATTTCATGTGATTTGGTATTTGGTTGAATAAAGAAGTCTAATGAGTTTTAGCTTTGGGAGTCATAATTAATAAAGATCAAATTTCATCAAGAATTGAGAGTTTGGCTTGAAAAATGACTTTGAGATGAAGAAAAAAAATCTTGATGGCATGATTACCGAAAGTGGGAGCCATGGCACCCGTACAACTGTGAGGCAGACAAAGGCTAGGTGTCGTATGGCCAGCATGGGCCATCCTCGCGGCCCTGTTGAAAGAAAGCATCGGGTGCTGGTTCTAGGCACCGAGTCGCTGGCTTGGTGGCACCTGATGAGTTTATCCCAATTTTTTCGGATTTTATGTTTTCTTCTTTATCTAGAACTCCAAAAAGAGGCTTGTTTAGATTTGAATTGAGAGTATTCAGACTTTGATATTATAAATACATTCACTATTGATAATAGTGAAATTCTCCCCATTTGCCTGTGGCTTTTTTTTCCCTATCTCAGGTTTTCACAAATTTTGGTGTTCTTATTTTATTCTTGTTTATTTCATTATTACCATTATCTTGCGATTAATTTATAACAAGTGATATCAAAACAAGATTTAATTTCTGCATGGCATCGATGAAATATTGATGTAGGACAATTAGTTTTGGAGTTTGAAGAAGAGACGAATAGAAAATTGGCTAAAAGAGCTGCTGTTCAGAAGAAACAGAAATAACTTTTAGCTCGGGTGTCATATTTTCTATTATAATATATTTTCGAAAAGGGTTTTCAGTGCTCCATACCGTCCAATCGGGAAACCCTATTGACGTCGTTTCTATCCTCAAATTCGCTGTTTATGGCACGTTGGCGGGCAATTGAAGTTTTATCATTTTTTATTTTTTTTATTTTTTTTTTGCGTTTTTAGTTTTTTTTGATTTAGTGGATGTCAATTTTGTCTTTTTACGTAAATTAGGGTTCCCAGAAACTATTTAAAAGCTCTTTGTTATCAGAATAAAGGAGATTCGTTTTGGTTTGCTATTATTTTCTGGTGGATTCCAGTTTTACGAGCTTGGGGTTTACGTTAGTAAACCTTTGAACTTCCATTCTACGCCAAATATAATATTCATTTATTAGATCAAAACTCGATAATTACTCTATGGCAAGTGAAAATGCGAGCGGTTCCCGCCCGGATGGATTTGGAAGAAGCCTTGCTTAGCTTTGATAAGATGCCTTCAACCTGGACACATGATGAAAAGCAGCGTATGAATCGGAAAGCCCAATATCAAATTGATCTACATCTTTCAAATTAAATTCTTCAGAATATTCTAAAATAAAAAAGTGTAGCTGCTTTGTCGTTGAAGTTGGAGTAACTTTGTATGATAAAGAGCATAACTAGCAAGTTACAGTTGAAACAATGCTTGTACTTTCACCGGATGTCCGCATGTGCTCTGGATGTTCATTTAACTATGTTCAAAAAAATCGTGACTGGTTTGGAGACATTGGAAGTTAAGTATGATGATGAGGACTTGGCTTTGATATTGTTGTATTCATTGCCGTGGTTTCTCACTTTTAGATATACTATTCTCCATAGTTGGGATACTCTCACTGTGTAAGAGGTCTATGATGCTTAACTATTTAAGGAAAAGATGACATATCTTGCTGGAGGATCTGAGAGTCGGCAGAAGGCTTAGTTGTTCATGGGAGAAATGAAGATAGAAATCTTGCTAGAAATATGAGGGTCAGATCGACATCGAGACTGCAAAGAAAACATGCCACTTTTTTTAAGAAGAAGTGACATATTAAAGCTGATTGATATGCTTTGAAAAATAGAAACAAGGTTGCTGGTACTACTGATAAAGGAAAGCAACTCGTAAACAAAGCAGATGCTGATATTGTGGAAGATGGATAAAGTGAATGAGTGCTTCTTGTGATTTCTGATATAAGTTTCAAACCTTGTAAGGAATGAGTTCTTAACTCGATATATGCTTTCCATATGTGTCCCAATGGGAACTAACAAACAACATATATAGGAGTTTCGAGAGGTGTAGTGATTATCGGAAATAACGTGCCTTGCCAAATTGTCGAAGCTAGCATATTCAGGATCAATGTTCGATCAGGCTTTTAGATCACTTACGAAGGAAAGACATGTTCCAAAACTGAAACAAAATCTTATATATTTGAGTGTACTTGACTCAAAGGGTTATAGATATACCGATGAAGGTAGAGTTTTGAAGGTTAGCAGTGGTGCTTTTTTTGTCATGAAGGGATATAAAAGCTTTGCACAATTATACATTTTGCAGGGTTCCACAGTAATAGGGGATACAATAGTTTTTACTTTTTATCTGACATATGAAAAATTATAAAACTTTGGCATATGCAACTCGGGCAAATGAGTGAGAATGATATGACAGAGTTGAGTAGAAGAGGGCTTCTTGATAGGCATAAGACCAGTAAAATGAATTTGTGTAAGCATTGTGTCTTTGAAAAACAGAAAAGAGTTAGATTTACTAAAGGAAGACACAAAATGAAAGTAATACTTGAGTATATCCATTCAGGTATTTAGGGATCAGCAAATGTGCCTTCAAAAGGAGGTGCTTATTACTTGTTGACAGCGACTGATAATTTCTCTAGAAAAGTTTGGGTATTCTTCTTAAAATAAAAGAGTGATGTATTGGGGACCTTGAAAGAGTGGAAAACAATGATAGAAAAATAGAATGGAAAGCAGGTGAAACGTCTAAGCACAGATAATGGGTTGGAGTTTTGTTCAGATGAATTCAATAGCTTCTGTAGTATTGAACGCATCTTGAGATACTTGACAGTGTTTGAAACTCCTCAACAGAATAGTGTGGGAAAATAGTGAATAAAATTTTGATGAAAATTTTCGTTGTATGCTTTCAAACTCTGGGTTGTCCAAGATCTTTTGGGCTAAAACTACTACTACAACTTGTTTTCTGATTAATCACTTACCATCAACTGTCATTGAGAAATAGATACCTGAAGAGCTATAGTTTGGTAAACCTTCTTATTATTCTAATTTGAAGTTTTTTACGTGTCCTGCTTATGCTCATGTAAATAATGGAAAGTTGAAGTTTAAGTCTATAAAGTGCATCTTATATATATATAAATCCGGTGTGAACGTGTATAAATTGTAGTGTCATGAGATAAGATATGTGGTATTTGATGAACTTACTATAGTTCATGGTTCATCTCGTAGCGATTCTAATAAAGTTGAGGAACATAATCATTCAATTCAGATAAAGTTAAAAATTGGTCTAAGGCTAATAAGAGATTTCAGAACAGTCTACTACATATCAGTCTAGTTCAGAGTTAATATACAATGATACTTTACCTACACCACTAGCAATACCATATTATTTAATTGCTAAGGATAGACCTCGCAAACATATTAGACCTCTATAGAAGTGTTAAGCCCTTGTTTGACATTCATTTTTTTCATTTTCATTCTCATTTTTTCTCTTTCTTCATTTCAACCACACATTCTATAATAAAATAATATTACACATAAACTCAAAAATTCTCCTTACTTTTTAACCACACATTCTTTCATCAATCACTATTTCAAATCAAATTCTTACCCCAAAATGGGTGTCAAACAAGGGCTAAGAAGCAGATTTAATAGCTTATGCATTAAGTGTGACTGACAGTATTGATTTCACTAAGGAGTCTGCTACATATTTAAAGGCAGTCGTTGCAGTAATTTTAGCAGATGGTTGATTGTTATGCAGGAGGAGACGTGGTCATTGAATAAAATAATAGTCATAACTTGGTAAAATTACCTTAGGATAAAAATGTTGTTCATTGCAAGAGGGTGTTTAAAAGAAAGGAAGGCACTTAAGGGATTAAAGATACAAGGTATAAAGCTAGATTGGTAGCAAAGTGCTACAGTCAAATTTCCGGCGTTGACTTCACCGATGTGTTCTCACCAATTGTGAATCATAGTTATTCGGACTTTACTTGGAGTAGTGGCTAAGAATGACTTGAAATTTGAGCAGATTGATGCTAAGACAACATTCTTAAACGGAGAACTTGAGGAGATCATTTACATGAAACAACCAAAGGGTTTCATAGTTTCTGAAAATACAATAATTTTGTCTACAACAGAGGCAAAGTACATGGACATCATAGAGACATCTAAGGAGACTATGTAGTTGAGAGGATTGATTGATAAAATAAGTGAAAACTTGCAGATTTCTACTGTGTATTGTGATAGTAAGAGTGTTATTTTCTTCACCAGGATCAAATGTTTCATGAGAGGACTAAACACATTGATGTGAGGTATCATTTTGTGCGTGATGTGATTGTTTGTGGTGATATTGTAGTAAATAAGGTTGATACCAAGGATAATCTTGCTAATATGATGATAAAATCACTTCTCATTGCTAAATATGAGCATTGCTTGAATTTAATTGGTATTTATCAATGATTTAACCCATTGGACTTGTTTGGAAAATGTGGATTGGTGTTTACTTGGATATGTACTTTTGAATTCTTTGTGTTGGAATTTGATTTAAAGTGAAGATTTATTGTGATGTGACCCAATTTTCAAGTGACTTGGTGTTTGGTTGAATAAAAGAAGTTGAATGAGTTTTGGCTTTGTGAGTCCTAATTAATAAAGATCAAATTTTATTAAGGATTCAGAGTTTGGTTTAGAAAATGACTTTGAGATGAAGAAAAGTACCTTGAAGGCATGATTATTGAAAGTGGGCGCCACTTCGCTGGTCATCATTGAAGTGCCGCAACGCCCGTGATGCAGTGTCGGGCGCTGGATTGTTGGCACCGAGGCCACATCTGAAGGGTTTATCCCCATTTTTTTTAATTTTATATTTTCTTCTTCATCTAAAACTCCAGAAAGAAGCTCATATATATATATATCACATTATCGTATTTCCATATATACATTAATAGCATATTGAGAATTAGAGAATTTAGACTTCAATTGAGAGTATTGAGATCTTGATATTGAGAATTATTGATTATAGTGAAATTCTCCTCATTTGCATGTGTTATTTTTTTTCCATCTTGAGTTTTTATATAAATTTTTGTGTTCTTATTTTATTCTTGTTTATTTTATTATTATCATTATCTTGCGATCAATTCATAACAAAATAAAATATTAAGATTTACAGTCTGGTTTAATTTTCCACGGATTAAAAGTTGATTTATATTTTTATTTTTATGATTTGAAATTTATCCTTTCACATTGCTATCGCCTTTTAATTTTCCAAGATAGCCTGACAAGCCAAAAAAACCCTGCCCCAGCACCGGCCAAATGTTACCAAAAGAGAAACTGCACAAGGTTAGGCATCCTTTAACAATCGTGGCCTTTGTTTATGTCTTTTGATTAAATGAGCTGTAATCTCCATCAAAGTTATGTAGTCATTCTTGACAAAAAGTTGTACCCTTTCACACCAATTTCTTGCATTCAAACGAAGTTTAGGTAACATAAATTGACTTTTTCACCTTTTAATCTCTAGACATAATTCAATTGAAAATTGACAATATTAAAACAATATTTGAAAAGCCATAACTCATGTTTCGCGTGAATTAATTAACATGACACAAAAACATGTTACTTTGCCTTTCTTTGAAAACATCACTAAAGAGACAAATTTATTTATTTATACTTTGTCTCTAATGCATCATGCATGTGCGGCACACAAGATTCATTTAACTCATCAAAATCTGGCATTAAGAAATCTTTATAAATAAATAAGTGACGGGGTTCTACTAATTATATGTTGTTAGGGATAAATCTCACATCTTATCTAGTTCTTCTCTATTAAAACTTACTAGTCTCAAATTCTTCATAACCTAGTTTAGGACGTGGGATTTAACCCTTGACACTATACCGTGCGAAATCACCTAGTTTTAAAACCTTAATTCTCAATGAGAAATACAAACTCATTTGTTAAATTTATGTCTTCGACAATAAATACAACTTGTACATCGAAACTTGTCATTTTTTACAGAAGAATTGGAGGGAAATAGCCAAGGTTTTACTAAAAATCACATTTTTATTAGACATAAAAATTGATAAAATGAGTGGTTGCAAAGTTGATAAAAATTATATATTCGAAGACACGTGTGATTAAAATTAATTATTAACTTTAATTATAATTTATCAACTTTTTAATTAAACGAAACACGGATATCCTTGTTACCTTGTACCTTTGGTTTTCACCATGTTTTCTGGCCCCTTTGTAGCCTCATCCATCCACGTGCATTATAAAAGAATCTGTCGTGTCTTTCCATATCAAAGAATACAATTTTGATTTCAGAAGTCTTGTGGTCTACAAAGTATCGTACTGTATACCCATATGTACCACTGATTTTCATTACTTTTGAAAGGAGAACAATTTTGACGTATTAAAATCAAGAAGATATATTTAGAGCAAGTGGGCACCTCCATCCAACTGCATTATTATTAGCATACAGTATTGTGGTAGCTAGAGAGGCATCCCTAACCATATGGAACCAGCAATGGACAATGGAATCTCCTGTGACATTATGAACTGGTTCGAGGAAGTTTCCGAAAATGCGCCCAGCGTTCAAACACAGACACTTCGTCGGATTCTGCAACTCAATTTTGCTGTGGAGTATCTTAAGAAGTGGATAGGAGAAGTCAGTATTGAAGATATGGAAGATAGTGCATTGGAATCGCTTTACACCTCTTTGGTGCCTCTTGCTTCCCATGCAGATTTTGAACCTTATGTCCAAAGGATTGCTGATGGGGAAAAAGCACCTCTAATCACTCAAGAACCTATCACAACTCTCTCCTTGAGGTCAGTGCTCAAAACCCTTTTTGAGTCTCGAATGATTTATAGTTTAGTCGATCCCAAATTTATTGAGCACATGGATTAGTTTGTTATTATTGCATATACTTGATGAAACAAATACGAAATTTGTTTAGCTTTGGCTAGAAAAGAAGTCCCATACTAATAATTGGAATGACCAAAGGTAGTTGAAAGATGTGTCTTTCATGATGAAAGGAAAGAAAAATATCCCAAATTGACAGATTCTGAGCATTTCCACAGACCATTAGCAGGAATTATTTGTTTCTACTTCTCATAGTGCTTTTGTTTTTCGGTTAACTGCTTCTACAGTTCCGGAACTACTGACGGCCGACAGAAGTATGTGCCTTTTACTCGCCATAGCTCCAAGACTACTCTTCAAATTTTCAAGCTTGCAGCAGCTTATAGATCAAGGTTTAACCCTGTTTGCTCTCTATCTCATGCACAACGTGTTCGAAACGCTGTGTTTGATGGTTAATGGGCCGTCTTGTATGCGGGTATCCTCTTTTTTTTCCCGTCAAAGAGAGTCTAATTTGATCTATGATTGCTAATGGTCTATTATGTATGCGTGTGGTGTTTGTGTCCGTCATAGAAAGTCTATTTTGGTGTAGTGAAGGCCTCTTTTACCCTAAATAAGAGCAGACGCACCGTTCAAGTCCACTGGCTTTTCCATCGATGTATGGAACTCACAACAATTTTTGTTATCACAACCTCGTTTAAAAGCTTAATTTGTAATGGATAACAAATTTTTTCGATGTTCTTGTTTATACTGAAGTGTTCCTTAGAGGATATTTTTATTCATTTGCTGGTTGTGCTAGAATTTATCCAATAAAAGAGGGAGGAAGAATCCTTGAGTTCATATACAGCAGCAAACAGTCCAAAACGAAGAGTGGCATAACAGTAGGAACAGCCACAACTCATTACTATGCAAGTGAGGAATTCAAGATTAAACAACAAGAGACAAAGTCATACATTTGTAGCCCCGAAGAAGTCATTTCAAGTGGTGACTACAAACAATCCACATACTGTCATCTCCTTCTCGGCCTATACTTTGACGATCAAGTCGAATTCATAGCCTCCACATTTGCATTCAGTATAATCCAATCATTCAGATCATTTGAGGAGTCTTGGAAAGATATATGCAATGACATCAGGGATGGAACCCTAAGTTCAAAAATCACCATTCCTTCTGTCAGAAAAGCAGTTCTTGATATAATTTCAGTACCCAATCCATCTTTGGCAAAAAGGGTTCAATCCAAATGTGTAGAATTGGAAGAAATGGATTGGTATGGACTGATTCCAAAGCTGTGGCCAAATGCAAAATATGCGTATTCAATAATGACAGGATCTATGCAGCATTATTTGACAAAACTGAGGCATTATGCTGGGGATTTGCCACTGGTGAGTGCTGATTATGGTTCGACAGAGAGTTGGATTGGAGTAAATGTGGATCCTTGCTGTCCGCCAGAGAAAGTCAGTTTTGCTGTCGTGCCCACTTTTTCTTACTTTGAATTCATACCACTTAATAGATCAGAGAATGAAGGAGGAAAATCAGCGATTGATGATTTTGTAGAAGATGATCCTGTGCCACTCTCTAACGTCAAGATTGGACAACAATATGAGATTGTTCTGACAACTTTCACAGGTCAGTAAATTAGATTAATCTCAGCATCTTCGTGCATGTTATTTTATTTTATTTTTTTTTCTTTTAGGAAACAAAGTCACTTATTTTCAGCCCATATTAAAATGTGTGGTTGAAAAGTTTTAAATTTTATAAAATATGTTATTAAAATTAATTGTTAACTTTACCTTGAAATTTTATTAACTTTTAATCTACACCAAAAAAAGTTATGTTTCGCTTTGCTTAAAAGTCAAAACAAGCAACTTCTTCCGACTTATTTCCACAGCCTAAAAGAGAGAGAGAGAGAGAGAGAGAGAGAGAGATTATGCATAGAGAACATGTGGAGTTGTTAAAGGTATAGAGACGATAAATTTATTTATTTTGTGCTTTTGAAAAAATTTTGCTAAAGTTTTATAAATTTTCAATCGTGAAACTTAATTTTATTTACACATTTATTGTACATAGAACTTTTATCAACTTTTCAATCATATATTTTATTTAATTCTATCAAAATCTACTATATTTTTATAAAAAATTTGTCAAACAAGCCCTTAATATCTCACATGCGAGACATTCATTTTTCTAATCAAAGGCAGGTGCAATACCCGATCTTTAAAAATTGGTGGCAACAAATTTGAATTTATATGCTCTAGTATAGTCATGTTAACCACTTCATCGGAGGCCTTAAACGACTAGATAGGAGATACATTTATTATAATTAACATTTTTTTAGTATTGCCAATTAATTTTTTTTATTTAAATTAAATCATACTCTTTCACTTAGAAATGACTTATAAATAGACATTTTGTCATTGTTAAATACAGTAAATAAGTGCCTTTCTATCCACGTGAACACAATTCCTTTGCCATTCCTTCTACTTCAGAATATTCCATTTAGGTTTTCAAGATCAACCAATCTTTCAAGGTAGCCAAATGGGAAAAAAAAATTTGGCCGTCCAAATATTTAGGCTCTCAAAAACAAAATTGTTGTTGTCCTGCCTGAATTATCATCTAGTACATCATGGACCACATGCTCATGAACTGTCATGTTGTCATCTTACAACTTGCCAATCTCGATACAATTGATTGATACTACACTTAAAAAGTCTCATCCTTATACAACATTAGTTTTCAGTTGTTTAAAAACCTTTGGAAAAGTAGATGAAACTAGAAGTTCCGATACGATACACTCCGTAAAGAGTTGGACGAATGAGATTTAGAAGTCATCGTAATGTCCAAAATAAATTCTAGTTCAGTCTTAATCAAAACCCCAATTTAGATTTTTAAACAAATGACTCCATTCTTCCTAGAAAAAGGAAGTTCTAGCTAGATTTTGTGATTTTTGTTTTTTTTTTGTTTTTTTTTTTTTTTGTGGTAATTTTAGGGTCTTTCTCCTGTACTAGCTAAGGTTATAGAGGATTGTACAAATAAGATGCCTAGGATTGAGGATAAATTGTACATGCACTACAGATTTTGCTTGAAAAGACTTTTGAAACATATTCTTAGTCCTCATGAGATATTTGATATTTTTAATGAACCCATGGGTCTTCATCGCATATTTCTCTAATATGGTAACTTAATTATATCTATTATATTCACGATTATCTTACACATTAGGATGGAACCGTGGTACTTTTCTTTCCAAGTAGGATAGACTAACCAACTCTTCTTCCAAAAAAAAATTATTTCATTCTATGTAAAACTATACAAAGTCCTATACATCACTTATATTTGTTACGCCATTCCTATATTAAATGTCTACAATGGATAATCATGACACTTAGGTTTATCTTGATGTCTTTAATGATCAATTAAGATTAGAAAAATCAGAACAGGAATGTTGAAAATTTACTTATAATTGTCCAGAACTTTATTCTCATACCATATATTAATTTGTAATAAATTATTTCTTTAAATCTCTAACTTCATCAATGCATGCAGGGCTCTATAGGTATAGGTTAGGAGATGTGGTAGAGGTAGTTGGTTTCCACAGAAACACTCCCAAACTCAACTTCATATGCAGGAGAAAGCTAATCTTAACTGTAAATATAGACAAGAATACAGAAAATGACCTTCAACAGGTGGTGGAAAAGGGTTCTAAAATACTAAGAAAAGCTAGAGCCGAGCTAGTCGATTTCACTAGCCACGCTGAGGTCGCAAAACAACCGGGTCATTACATAATTTACTGGGAAATCAAAGGAGAAGTTGAAGAAAGGATTCTTGAAGAATGTTGTAGAGAAATGGATGCTTCATTT
>CAIGRN010156152.1:0-12935 GCA_903798345.1 Fraxinus anomala
CACATTTTTTTCTCTCATAAAAATTAGATTGTTCAATTCTATTATTTCACATAAACTGTCATATCATTGATATTTCATCATCATAAAAATAATGATAAATAGCATTATTTCTAAATTATTGAACTGATGTAAACGTGTCTTCTCACGGCGTAGTAATTAGTGCGCCTTCGTCAAGTCTAGATTTCATATTGTTTAGAAAATTATGTGTTTATTTGTTCGGTGCAGTGGTACGCCTTATATTGTGGTTGAGGAAAGGAATATCTTGTGTAAATAAAAATTGTTGACTCCAAAAAGAATCCACTCTTGTCACGTCAAGCACGATTTCAGAGTGCTTTTACCGAAGTAACGACGGTACGCGGTTGGGAATGAACGTGGGAGGCACTTTTCGACAAGAGATAAATACGTTCGAACTCTGGCAAGTAGAAAGGAGGCAATCGCACTAACCACAATCACTAGATGAAAACCAAATTAATATATGTAATCATAAAGAAGAATATGTGGAATGTTAGATGAAAATGTAAATATATCTCCTTCTTTAGAGTTCAAGTTTTTGCTTTTTGTATCTGATTCTCTATTAATTCCCCAAAAAATCCCCCGTTTAATTACAAGGAGGATCTATTTATACTGTTTTGGCTGACGTGATGATCGTTGAATCGGATCCATGTGGCATCATCTCCCTAACTAAGATTTCACATCACCATTTATTCATACATTTAATACATTCATGAGGGGTCAACCGTCCTATACAATAGGCTGACATCTTTACAAATTTATTACAAATGTTACATCAATTACTTTTAGATAGTACGTGTCATCTAGTCTAATAGACTGTAAGTTGTTAAAATCGTTTATAGTGGATTGACTAGCAAAGTACTCGAAGTTTTTTTTAATTAGGTTTCTCTGTGATCATCTTGGTGTTGATTTACTCCTTTCGCTTTGTTTATTAATTGATCACATAAACTGTGGTATTCAGACTTAGGACTAAAATGATTTGCATGTTTAATCATCTAGGAAAAAAATTAAAAAGTGATTTGTTGATATTTAATTCGTTAGTAATTTTAAATTCCGCATCACACATCTATTCACCCCATATCTAAGTGTTGTTATGATCGAACTACGCGTAGTTTGGTCCTTAGATTTTGAAGAGGGTCCTGGTCTAGACCAAACCCTGTTTTTTAGACAGAGCAATTTATAGCCACAATAAGCTTGAATCTAGTCTAGTTGTTGGCTAGTCAGTCCAACCTGACCCACCTATTTTCACACACCAGGCAACCTTGAGAACAGAAGTCGAGTTCAAATGGAATAAAGAATGTTTACATAGAAATTTTTTGTATACATTATAAAGTAAAAATGTTTCTTAGTGTATCTCGATTAACTATTGAATTTTATTTTTTACTTCAAACATCCTCTCCTTGCAAAGCAATTTTATTAAGGGTACAATTTACGAATATCCTTAAAATGTTTACCAACTTCATACTTTCCTTTCAAACATTTTTAATAATTCTGAAAATACTGTGTTTTTATTATTTTTTAATTAAAATATTTTTGCAATACATTTTGTAATACAATATGTTACAACGTAATATTATTTACACCTCACCCCTTGATGAGTGAGTTTCACTTATTGTTTGATGCCACTTAAATGTGAATTTTGAGCAATTTAGAACGTTTTTATACGTGTATTCGTGTTGTTTTACAGGTTAGGTGACGTGATGAAAATTTTGTATTTTACTAACTAAGTTTGATCTTACTTGCGAAATTATACAAGTAACAAGTCACTTTTAATTGTTTATAGATGGTTAAACAAATAATCAAATTATCCCAATTTGAATTGTCGCAGTTTGTACTAAAAAAACAATAAATAACACCGATAATGATGACAAAGAAACCCAACTGGGTAAAAATTTCGGAACCAAGTCAGTTACCTCCACTATTAACAATACAGATTTACAATAAGATGCTGTCTAACCAACTCTACTAGACTTCTCGATCTAATTCATGTAACCTCTAAGATCAGCTGAACCCACCAGCTCCCGATCTTCTGAAATTTTCTTTTCCAAGTGGAATTCCAAGAATTCCCCGTTCTTGCACTTTTCATGCGCTCGTAGTCCAACCTCTCTCAACCTTCAGCAGCCTCTGAAATTCAACTAAGAAAGTTCCTTCCTAAAGATGTTTAGGAAGTAGATATTTTGAATTTTTCAATTAATGTTTTCCCAAAGTATGGTTGAATGATTTCAAGAATAACAAAAATAAATCACAAAGGAGGAATGTATTCTTGGATCTCTAAAAAATGATATGAGACAAGAGAATAATAATCAATCACCCAACAATTCATGCATAGACTTGGCTATTTATAGGAGAGGATAATTAGGTTGAATTGACGGAAAAAAATACTTCAAAACAATAATTAGGATTTTTCGGATCGACCTGTCGCTCGAGCAAAAAGCTGGCGACAAGCGAGCGACGCGACCCACGTCGCTCGAGCGAGAGCTCAGCGATAGACAGACGATAGACATTCTGTTTTTGTCGCTCGAGTAGTGTCCAAGCGAAAGGCTAACGAAAATGCGACGCCGTGTTTCTCCTCTTTTTCTGCTCGAACCCTAGACCTCATAATCCAACTTGTACAAATTGCACCCTAGGTCTTTGACTTGTACAACGCATTATAAATTAATTTTTATGTATACAGAATCGCCAACACTAAAAACCTAACAGACAAAAATGCATCAACGTCGTCTGATCACCAAATCAAACCAGATCATAATGCACCAGGTCCTTAATCTAACTTTTAGTTTTGCACTGTTAAGTTACATATCTTGTAATAGTTCTTTTTCATGGTACATAGTTGCTCTGAGACTCATTTGTAAATTTTGATTTTCATAAGAAAACAGTCTCAGGAATTTTGTACGTAGCTTTGTTGGTGGATACAAACTGAAACATTGAACAATAAGCTATTCTGGGCCGTGTGAAATAAGGCTACCTGTTAGAATAGTATTGTTATTTAGTTTTAGCCCAGTTAAATAAAAATTATAGTACAACAATGGGAAATGGAACAGGGAGCTTTCTTCCTTTCATATTTATGGACCATTTTGCCCCCCCTCCCACCCCACCCCACCCACCCCCTCCTATTTGGGCTTGCTTCATGCCTCCCTATGTTCATTTCTCATTGGGTCTTTTAACTTTCCATAGTTGGTTCTAGGTTGGAGAATGGTTGTTGTCGCGCTTTGGTACTTGGTTATTAATTTGGGTATAAGATTGCTGAATTGGACGTTTTATCAATTAAAATCAACACTGGTGGCCAAGGTACCTCGACTGCCTTTTTCATCTTATACTGCTTTGTTGCTGTAAGGAACTGATTGTTTTAGTTTTTAATGAGCTGCTATGTTGGACTTAAGTGGATTATTGGGCTTTTTTTCCTTCTATTTAACTTGTTTGGTGTTTTCAAGATTGGATATTTATGCCAGGGGTGAAATTTGGTATTTGCATCGAGTTGGACAAGAATTTGAAATTTGGACTTGGGATGGATTTACAATTTGATATTTGCATCCATCTAATCTGGATTTGGAATTTGATTCCATTTAAATCTGAATTTGGTATTTGAAATTAAGTTTTGCTACATGTACATCAATGATTACATAATGCACAACAGCACAAGTGACATTATGTAATTCACCAACCAATATATAATGGGAAAATTACATAACTAAGGGCTTAAGTTTCACAAATTTCAAATTTAAGAGATCAATGTTTAAAATTTCAAATCTCAAGCTTTTTTAAATTTTATTTATAAATAAATTAATTAAACATATATTTTATTAATTAAATATATTAAGGTCACAATTTCATATAATTTGATCACAAATTTCATAAAATTGATCACAAATTGCAAATGTTATATGTCATAAATTATTTCACGATCACAAAAAGGTCACAATTTCATATAATTTGATCACAAATTATAAATTAATTGATTAAAAATTATTTCTCGGTCACATTAAAATTTTTTATAAGTCACAAATTATTTCACAAACACAAATCGAAAATTTTATAGGTCACAGCTTTTTCATCAGTCACAAATTTATAAAATTAATAAATTACATATTATTCATTGGTCACAAATCACAAATTTTATATATCACAAATGATTTTAACGTCATAATTAAAAAAAATTATAGATCACAATTTATTCATTGGTCACAAATCAAAAATTGAAACGTGTCAATTTATTTATAGGTCGCAAATCACAAATATTAAATATCACAACTTATTAGACAGTCACAAATTATCAAATTATCGGTCACAAATTAACAAGTTTTTAGGTCACGCATTATTTCTTTGTCACAATTTATCTTTTTCATTGATCGAATATTGTTTATCGGTCACAAATTAATCAATTTAATGGTCACAAACAACCAAATAATCTGTGACCACCACCAACACTTGTGACTACCACCTCTCGATTGCTACCAACAGCATGGCAATTGAAACCCTGTCGCCAGAACCACCATCACCATCTCTCGATAGCAAACCATCATCTAAAAATACCGATATCACCATGACCACCACTATTCACCCACAACCACCACACATCTACCACCACCACCACAACACAAAAACAATTTCCAACCCTACCATCATCGCTGTCGTCGTTGCCGACCACCGCCATCATCTACACCACCCAACCACAATACACCATGGCACCAACCGAAAGCAGCATCACCACTTCACCGTCTTCGCCGCCACAACCTCCAATAAACTACCACGTTCAACTTCAAAATCACCACCGCGACTCACTACCACGACCACTAATAAATAACCACTAACCGTCGAATCCACCATCGCCGCCACTACCAAAACCAACAAACCCCATCAAATCTAGCATCGATCCAACAAAATCACCACCACAGCCAAATCCACCATCGCTGCCACCAACAAAAATCATCGCCAACTCACAAAGCAGCACACAACCAACCATTACCCCCACCATCGCTACTACCAAAGCAACGATTGCAAACCATCGACCATAAATCACGAATACACAGCGTCCATCAACCACTACAAAAACACGACTCCCCCGCAAAAATTGCAAAAAACTCAGAAATAAAAAAAATGCACCGACGATTTACACGAATAAGCGTTGCTACTTCATGTTTGTGCACAACGCCGACAAACGAGGTTGCGTCGTCTCGTGGAGGCTGGGCTGCCGACAGAAAGGGTGGAGAGTGGAGAAGAGATAAGGTAGAGAGAGTGAGAAAAGAGAGTGACAGAGAAGAGAGAAGGAGGAGGAAAATTGCAATGAAATTAATTAGGGTTTGGGATGAAAATTGTACAATTAATATTTAATATTTAAAAATAAGATATCTGATTTTTGAAATTGAATCTTTAAATTTTTGATTTTGTGTAATTTTCCCTTATATAATAATGTTATTTGTACATTATGGAATTTGTATTACTTTGGTTAGGTTTGGGTTAAGCTGATTTGGTAGTGCTAAGTTAAGCTCATGAACCAAGGAACAGTAATTTGTACGGGAGAAGGCATATCTTACTCTATTCAGTTGGTTTTAGCAGATCGCATGTAGTCATACACAAAATCATTTTTGTTTGCTTTTCAGCAAACTCTCAATGCTTGTCATCGTGAGCTTGATGGTGGTTTTAGACATAATATTGTTATTCTTAGTTTCTTCATTGAGGGCATTCTAGTATTTTCTTGATTAGGGTTACACTTTTAGATTTTACGGTCTATAAGTAGTCCCTTTGTACTTCTTTTCAATATTGAACAATACGACCTCGTTTTATTTTCCTTATGCTACTTGGGGATAGTGATTCAATTTGATCCAATTTTATAATATGAGGCGTCAATGTATTTCTATAATTGTCGGAAAGCATTTTTGGTATGTGCTACTTAACTCTTCTAAGGATCTGCTCTCTTCAATCTGCAACACCAACAACTGTCCGGATATATGCTCGAACTATTCTGGCACAAGTCTTTAACACTCAAATTAGGAACAATATATACATGTATATTGGAAAATTAAGAAAAAAAAAACTTATTTTTATTCAAATGAATTTATGTATCTGAATATATCAATGTTTTAAAAACTGACTCGATCATCGGACCAAAAAAAAAAAGAAAAAGATAAAAAGGGACAAGCGTTAAAGGGTCGAACCGGGGTCGAATCGAGTCGAACATAATAGTGAAAAAGCAAAGATAAATAAATATTTTCAAACACTAAGTAAAATTATGTAATAGTATAATATTGCTAATTAATGTTAGAAGAATTTTATATTTTTTATTAATTAAGGAAGCATGGAAAAATGATTAATTAACTCAATGAAATAATTAACTATAAATACACATACTAGTGTAATACACAGTAACCCAGCCAGAAGTATTGATCCCACGTCGGAATTTTGTAAGAAATCATGCCTATATATAAATGGGCCAACAAGTGCATCATGATCTTTCTGGGCCTATCAATTATTAAGTTGGAAAGTTTTTATTTTTAATAAACAAGCAATTAAAAAAGAGGAAATTACAAAAAATAAAAATTTTAAAGTTTCAATTTCAAATTTCAGATAAGGTTGATAATGCTTTAAAATAAAAAGAGGAAATTACACAAAACCAGATTTTTAAAGTTTCAATTTCAAATTTCAGATATAAACTTTATTTATACAAAAATCAAATATTAATTCATCTATTTCATCTATCTTCACTCTCTAAATCATAATTACCCAAACCTAAATCCTTAATTTTATTCATCCTCTCTCTCTCTCTCTCTCTCTCTCTCTCTCTGTTGTGCCACCACTAGCCAGTCAAAGTCGACACGCAGCAACACATAGTGCCATGCGAGGTGTTGCTACCGTTCGTATGTCTGCTTTAGTTTTCTACCATTGAGTCTTCGATCTTGGTGCAGCCATTGGAGCCGGAGGAAGGCAAGGTCAAGCAGAAACATTCGGTAGGGAAGATGAACACGAAGAAGACACATTGAGATTTCTGATTTTTGGATCTGATTTGAGCACAACTGCACACAACCAGCGGCGTTTTAGTTGTGGTGGTGAGGCAGTGGTGGCGGCAGAGTTGGTGGTTGTGGCGGTAAGGTGGTTGTGGCGGATATTTTGTTGGTGGTTGGGCGGTGGCATGTGTTGTTGTTTTAGCGGTGGTGGCGGTTCAATGGTGTTGATTGTGGTGAGGGCTACGGCGAGGAATGAAGAAGACGATGGTGTGATTTGAAGGGAGTGGTGCTGCCAACGATGATGGCTGTCAGTGGGAGGCAGTGGGGGTTCACGATTGGGTGGCGATGAGGGTGGTTGCTGTAGGGTTTGGAGGAGGAAGACGCAAGGTTGAATTTGGTCAGCTAATGATGTAGGCTGGGTATGGGCTGTAGTGGTGTTTTGGGTACTGGAGTATTTTGAAAGTGGATGTCATTTTGTTGGAGGCGACTACGGTGATGGGCTTATCGCGGTGGTGGTGGAATGGCATGACGATGTGGTGGTGGAATGACGCGACGATGTGATTTTTCTGCGATATGTTGATTAGTTTGAGATGGTTGTGTTGCTATCGGGAGGTTGTGGTGGTGGTTTTAGCGGCGAAAGTGGCGGTGCTACTGCTGGAGGGAGTGGTGCGATAGTGGTCACAAATGTTGGTTGTAGTCACAAATTATTTGGTTGATTATGACCATTAAATTGGTTAATTTGTGATCAATAAACAATACGTGACCAATGAAAAAAAAATGTGACCAAGAAATAATGTATGAACTAATTTTTTTTTAAATTTGTGATCGATAATTTCACAATTTGTGGCTGTCTATTGAATTGCGACTTATAATATTTGTGATTTATGACCAATAAATAAATTGTAAAGTATAAATTTTTTATTTGTGACCGATGAATAAATTGTGATATATAAAATTTCTGAACTGTGACCGTAAACTAATTTGTAACATATAAAATTTTTGTTTGTGACCGAAATATAACATGTGATTAATTAAATTGATAGATTTGTGATCGATGAATAAATTATGACGTATAAATTTTTGAATTGTGATCGATGAACAAATTGTGACCTATAAATTTTTTGAATTGTGGCCGTAAAATAATTTGTGACATAAAAAAATTGTGATTTGTGATCAATTAATAATATGTGACCAATTATATGGAATTTGTGACCAAATTAATGGAATTGTGATCTTAATATATTTAATTAATTGATTAAATTTAAAAAAAAAACTCTGAAATTTGAAAATTTAAACTTAATCTCTTAAATTTGAAATTGGTAAAACTAAACTTCTTAGTTATGAAATTTTCCCATTAAAAAATCGGCAGAACCCGATAAATCGGTTTCGGGTCACCGGTTAGTGGTTAAAACGGTCCAATTAGCATTTTTTTACCGGTTTTGAAACAAACGGGTTTTAAGCATTAAATGGACAAGATCTTTTTACCGGTTCATGGGTTATTCGGTTGAACCGGCTGGTTTGGTTTGGTTTTAATAACATTGGTATATATTATGAATATTTGGTAGGACTGCTTCTGTGCTTCTTGTTGAAGAACATTTTTAAAAAATAACGTTCTTTAAAAATTCTTCTAACCAAACAAATGATTTTTATAAAATTATTCAAACATGTTCTTAATCTTGAAAAAGGTAGTTTTGAATTTTCAAAAATCATGGCAAACGAGTTCCAAGTAATTCCAAAATAAGAGCTCTAAATCCTCATTCTTACACCACTTTCCACGCATTTGGATCTATAAGAAGGAAATTTTATGTAAATTGAAAGATTTTTTTGAATGTGTCAGGAGACAAACGTGATGAAATGTTACTGGATTTTTACTAGTAAAGATCTTTGCTGGAGTCCTTATCTTAATTTTATATAGTAATTAATATATGACGTGAAATGATAGAAGAAAATATCATCTCACTTGTGGAATTTGTCTCACTTCCAATTCATCATTCCTATTTGTTTCATTTTCAATAATTCCACCAAAAACGTCTGCATCTGCAATTATTTCTTTTATTGAAAAAATAAAAAATATCTAGGAAGCGTAGGAGAATAACTAATGGGATTGCATTATATTAATTTACCCTCATTTGGATAAAAATTAAAATTTTTAATAGATTTTAATAAAAGTTTGTGAAATGTATGATTCAAAGTTGATCAAAAGTCGCGTATCTCATAAAATGTATGGTTAAAAATGAATTGAAAAAAAAAAATTAAAAAGTCAGATCCAAACATAGGCTTAATGAGAAAAATATAGTTGATATTTTCAACTTACTCAAAAAAATAATATTATTTACTATCAATGGTGTTCAACACCAATCTCGATGTCAATTGTGAGTTGTGAGATTTACTCTTCAAACAGTCGAAGCTCGAAAATTGACCATCGCAAGATGTTATAACGTTCAAAATGGATGGAGATGGTTTGTTACAACGAACCAATGTATTAAAATAATATTGAAGGACCGTGACACATTATATAATTTAACTGCAAATGACCAAATGGTTCTATATTTTAAATGGATTAGAATCTGTCACTATAACTTTTCGTTATTCAATACATAAAATCAACCAAAAAATGCTTGACTTGTTCTAATAAAGTAATACTTAGAAATTAAAATCAAAATTAGCGAGTCAAATGTGCAATCAATGCGAAGTTTCTTCGTAATATAAATCCAGCATATCTTATTTTACTCAAAGTCTAGAGCATCTTATCCATTATTTATTGTGTATTTATGTATGACCAAACGTAAACAATTGGCCACGTAATAAAAAAGTGTACATACAAAAGATGTGTTTCTATTGGACGACTTGAAGCAACATCAGCTTCGATCTTCATTTTATTTTAATTGGATTTTACTCCCATGATCTCATATTTACACCCCACTATATTTTTGTAAAAAGTAGCGTTATTCATAGTGAAAATTATAGGTAATCGTCATATATAACATATATATAGAGATTTGTGATTTGATGCACAAGTTAATAAAAAACTAGCACATTAATATATTGAATCACAAATCGTCACATGTATGTCATATAAGTGACTACCGATAATCATCAATATGAATATCATTACTCTTTTGTAAATAGCACAACGCACTCTGAAATCTCAATACAATACAATATAAGATAGTGTGTCCTTAGATAAGTCATGTAGATGTACAAGATGAATTTTCAAAGTGCACCAGAGAATTTTTTATAGAAGGTGTGACCTTTATTAATTACGGTTGTCAAAAAAATCCACAATTGACTTTCAAGGCAATGGTTCCCAACACGTGATGAAAGATTTAGCTTCGATGGTATGTATGATCATTTGAGAAAAATGATAAATACATTATTATACGAATAATGTTATTTATCATTATAATGATTGAATATCGATGATGTAGTAGTTTATATGGAATAATTGAATTGAATAATTCAGTTTTTATATGAGAGAGATGTAAAGAATAATGTGTTGCTACATTATCGATATTTCATTTTCATGATAATAAATAACATTACTTTTATTATGTGTTTGGATATGATATTGAGTTTATAAGAAAATTGGGATAATAATCCTAAAAAAGGTTAAGCACAATAGAAAATAACGTCAAACTCAAAGTTATAGCTTTAATTCTCTTCCAGGTGTTGTATTAATTTGGAAGTTTTCAACAAGTTAAAACTCATGCTTAAAAAAAAAAAGAATAATGCTATCTAACTCCATTGATATTGAGAACGAGTATGTGGCACTTAGAGACACATCATGTTGATTATCCCCAACGAGGGACAAATAGCATTACTTATAGAAAAAGAATGATGAGCAAAACCCTATAAGAACATGAACTAAATTCTCAAACTACAAGAACTTCAGAGTCCTCTAGGAAAATATAAAATAAGAAGGATCAAAATACAATATCTAGAAAGTAGAGGGATATACTCCCAAAGCACAAAAAAGATACCCACAAAGGAAACTTACCATTCATTTCGGACCAAATCCGAAAGGCCAGGGGTCGGATAAGATCGTCAAAACTGACCCCACGTAAAATAAAAAGTTGAAAATGTAATGTACCGTCATCCTCTCTCTCTCTCTCTCAATCTCTCTCTCTCTCTCACACACACAGAGTTATACACGCACATATACAGACATATACGTGTGTACACAATACCTCCATTGAACATTTCTTTGTCCATTTCTTTCATTTAATTATTGCAATCAATCACATTATTAGAGGTATACTTTTATAAAAGCCATTTGCCCATCACATTTTCTGGCCAAGTACCCTTTCAACCGAAACCCTTTTGAATACTGCTTTGATTTCCATTGTAATTTCACATTAATCAACACACTATATATAAGAATCAAGAATTCGTGATTTTTGCTTTGTGGGTTTTCAAAATATTGGGATTTTAAGATATAAAAATAGTGGGAATGGCTGCTGCTGTGGGTTGTGGTTTTGCATCAATTTCTTGGATTCAATTGAAGGATTCTTCATCAAAGAGGAATGTGAAGAATAGATTTAGGGTTTCTTCTTCTGCTGTTAGTGATCCGTACAAGACTCTCAGGATTCATCCTGGTGCGTCTGAATCTGAGGTCAAGAAAGCATTTAGACAGCTTGCTCTTCAGGTATTTTTCATTTATCCTCAATATTGTTAGTTTTTTATTAATGAATTAAAAATGTGTTTTTTCTTGAAATTCTAGATTTTCTTTTTCTTTTTCCTTTATTCTCTATAACAAATATTTTTTCTTGAAATTGCATTGTTATTAGCTTGTTGATTTCGATTTAATTTCAGTATCATCCAGATGTCTGCAGAGGAAGCAATTGTGGCGTCCAATTTCACCAAATTAACGAAGCTTATGATGTTAGTAAATTTATCAACTATTTTAGATATCCTAATGCACAAAAAGTATTAGCCATATTTTGTACTTGTTATGGTTGAACCTGTGTTTTGTGGGTTGTGCCAAGTGTACATGACAATTTGGTTTATCAGATGTGATGAGATTTGATTGGATCAAAATCTCTTAAATCGAATAACTTTCGTACTTATGATTTCAATCAAATAACTTTTCCACCTACGGTTTGACACCTCAAAAAACTATGTAAATAGTTGCATACAAGAATCATTTTTCATATTTTGTTTCTGAAAATAATGTTTATATTAATGTGTTGTAGTTTGTGATGAGTAATTTGAGAGGAGAATTAAGCAATCCCGAGATGCAGATGTATGACATGGCAGGGGAAGACGAACAAATGAGAGGGATGGACGATCAAGATTGGGATCTTTGGGAAGAATGGATGGGATGGGAAGGAGCGGGAATACGCGACTACTCATCCCATATCAACCCTTACATTTAGGGTTCAAACTGTTAATACGTTGCTTGGGATAGTAGAAGCCCACATCTTCATTCCAGAGTTAAGATGTTTGAGGTTGTTTGTACAGAAATATGCATTCCTCCTTGTATTTGTACATAGTACAATCAGATTATGGGATCATATCCTTAATTCTTGCTCGCTATACTTTGTAACATCTATGTAAATGAAACATTAGTTAATACAATAATTGATTTCTATGGGTACTTTCCTAGTTTTAGTAGTTTAGTCTTCATGGTACATTTGCCAATGTTAGCACCAGAATACCCGTGCTTAATCCTGTTAGCGGGATAGGCTAACATGAATGCATTGCCCCCTGTCACCCAACTCCAGCAACCCCACCCCCAGTTGTGCCCCCATAGAGATCCTGGCCATGCTGGCCTTTTTCCTGGGCGACACGTCCTGGACCAGTATTGGCCCTACACGGGCCAATTCAGGAGAGCCTGCACCGGAAGTACTCCCCCTTTTCCTGCTTAGGTTCGTCTGAACTAACAATTACGATTTCTAAAAAAGGATAATGATTCTTGAATAGACTTAAGACTCAAGGACAAGTCAAAAATGGATAGATTGACTTGGCAGCATCTGTTTGGGTGTT
>CAIGRN010156171.1:0-13584 GCA_903798345.1 Fraxinus anomala
GCTTAAGCTCGGCTCGTTGGGGACGAGCCACGAGCTCGGCTCGTCCGAGTACGAGCCGAGCTCGTTCGGCAATGGGCCGAGCCGGCTCGGCTCGGCCCATTGCCACCTCTAGGTGAACTGTTACAATCCAAGTGCAGATAGTCAGCCACGTGTAGGCTGATTAATGATCATCAAATGAGGCCAACAACTCGAAATTACTTAAAGGTCCAATGCAACAAGTAAACGGCTCAGCCCAAAAGTATAGTGAGGTATCCCATTTCAATTAACATTTTGTGATGTATATACAGACAATATGTTGGATGAAGAATAGAGTTCTCTACAAATGACAAAAGATTAGAATGAAAATATGATGGTGGTGGCAATGGCCGTGGGGACTGGAAATGGGGAAGAGAGGGGTGGTTGTTGTGGTGGAAGGCGGTCATGCAGGGGTAGGTGGGGTTGATTGGAGAAGAAAATGATTTTTTTTTCTTAAATTTTAAATTTAAATTTTTAAAATTTTTTAGTTGGAAATCGTTTGTACTTTTGAAAAGAATTGGGACTTCAGCTGCAATTAATTCTTTTTGTTTATTTAAAGATAAGGGAAAATATATTACCATACAAGGCTTTAATGGCGGAAATGAAGATAATCTGCACAATATTTGCTTGATTGGAGGGTAAAATACATCAAATAAAAATGATAGGGACATTTTGTGCTAATTATACAAAAATAAAATAAAGGCTTTTACTAACTTAACACTAGTATTCTAAAAAGTCCGTTTGGAGCTCTAGGCACGAGGCTTCGACGAGACACCTTGTTTTAGCAATGAGGCCGCTTTATTTTTTTGGCTTTATTATTATTTTTTTTTTTACAAAGTCTTTTATTTGACTTTTTTTTAAAGTTTTTAAATGATTTTAGAAAATTTCAAGTATGAGTTATCTAGTTGAAAGTTGAAACTATGAAAAATAGTGTATCTTTTGTATTTCAAAAATTTGAAAATTGTATAATTGATTAATTGATAAAATTATTAAGTAAATATAGTATTTTTATAATTTCATATGTTTAGTATGTATTATTTTACCTATTAAATAATTTTTAGAAAGATTAAAATTTTAAAATAATTTTAAAAATAAGAAAATGTTTTTCTACGCCTAGGTTTGTATAGCTTGAAGTTTGGCTTTTATGTTTAGCCACGCTTTACACCTTATAGAACATTGCTTAACACTCAGGCAAAGTCCTAAATTGGAATAGAAAAGTCAACTTCTTAATGACGAAAACATTAGTCGTGGCCACGCAACCCAATTTTTTTTTTTTTTTTTAACTACATAGTCTCCATCAAATTATTATTTCAAAATATATTCTACATAAAAAAAAAAAAAGGTCAAACCTGCACTTAAGCTGTATAATTTTCTTCAAATTCTTGTAAGTTTGTCGACATGATGCCTAGGCTAAGCTACAATTTGCCCATATTTAGCTCATATTATTCTCAATTAAATTATAATTTATTTTTTTATCAGCTACACATTTTCTAATAAAATAATATCACACGTAAATTCAAAAAAATTCTTTCTTTTTTAAACATACATTCTTTCAATATTACTATTCATCTCTTTATAATGTGGAATAATGGGTGCCAAACAGGTACAAAAACTTGTCTCGAATCGAAAACCTTAGCATGATGTTGGCAATATACCATATTAGAGAGTGTGGGTTCAATAGTCTTTTTTCTATATCCATGTAAAATAGACCTAGAATCGAAGACTTTAGTACGAGATTGACAATATATTATTATTATATACCATATCAGAGAGTGCGTTAAATAGGCTTTTCTCTATATCCCTGTCAATTAGAGATTAGCTTAAATCAGCTGGTAAGGTTCACGTTTTATGGAATTAAAACACATGCTCCAGAAGATATATTATGGACTACGGACAAGAAAGGAGGATAGCGCCCGAAACAGATAATATTAATCAAAATTAAAATTTCAAGAAAATGATTACTAGTAGTTGATTAGCAAATTAAACAAAGGATTAAGGGCAAAAGAGGTGGGACCCCGGTTGTGAATCTTTCTCGGGTTGTCGGCATCATGTGAGCTACAGAGAACAGACTACAGAGCAATGTCTGGTCATCTTACAGCATAGTTTTAAATACCAAATTTGACTGTTATGACAATAATATCTTTATTTCATGGTATCTGATTCTACTGCAAGAATCTCATCCCTTTGCATGCTACTCTACAACATCACACTCAAAACTTGCGAATGTGGTAAACAAACTTGCCACCTTAGGGTTTCCATAACTTCCCATGCAGCCTTAGTACTGACACATGAAACTCCTTTATACATGCCAAACAAAATACATAATTATTATAAATTTTTTACACCTTTCAGGTTTACATGAAGAGAATATGTTCTTTTGAGTTTTGAGCGAGGATATTTGTTATTATTCTCATCTAGAAATGGCTTCTTCTATGTCCCTTTTTCTTTTAGGGTTTCTTGTGTTTTTTGGTGGAGGCGGCTGTGTTGATATGGCGGTGATGGAACAGGAGGAGTTATTTGGTCTGTTTGAGGTTATGGGTTCACTTTTGGAAGATCGCAATTGGGCCCAAATGCACCCTCTACCTTGCACTGACACTCCATGGCCTGGGGTTGAGTGTGAGGTTGGTCAAGAAACTCAAACTCCAATCTTTCACGTCACAAAGATTCATGTTGGCCATGATATTCTTACCCCACCTTGCAAATCTTCTGCCCAAATTTCACTTTCTTTGTTGAAATTACCTTACCTCAAAACACTTTCTTTGATGAACTGTTTCAGCAAATCACCTGTTTTTTTGAGCAAAGCACTCTTTGGTTTACTGCCCTCTTTGGAGAATTTAGTTCTAGAGTCAAATCCAAGCCTTTCTGGAGAAATCCCTTCAACTTTATCAAACATTACAAGTTTGAAAGTTTTAAGCTTGCCACAGAACAATCTGGATGGAGAAATTCCCAAGGAAATTGGAGGGCTTGTTAATTTGGAGCAAATTGATATAAGTTACAACAACTTGATTGGATCAATCCCAGAAGAACTTGAAGGGTTGAAAAGTTTGTCCATTTTGGATCTCAGCTGGAATTCTTTACAAGGAATGGTGCCTCATTCACTGGGAAATCTGCAGTTTCTTGAAAAGATTGACTTAAGCTGGAACAGACTTCAAGGAAGAATACCTCCGGAGTTAGGGAAATTAAAGAGGTTAGTCTTATTGGATTTGAGTCATAACTCCTTGGAAGGGCCAATCCCTGAAAATCTATCAGGTTTGCATCAATTACAGTACTTAATAATGGAGGACAACCCAATAAATACTTGGATACCTTCATTTATTGGGGCACTAATGGAGCTCACAGTATTAAGTTTCTCAGGTTGTGGTTTAACGGGGAGAATCCCAAGTACAATTTCTAGCTTGCAAAATTTAACCGCATTGTCCCTTGATAATAACAGACTCAAGGGCACAGTCCCTCAGGAGTTAGGGACACTGCCAAATATAAATACACTGAATTTGAGCCAGAATCAGCTATCTGGGGAACTATTATTTCCTGAAGAGTTTTTCATTAGACTTGACCAAAGGTTAGATACAAGAGGAAACAAAGGATTATGCATAAATCAGCAGCCTCAAAGCAAGAAAAGCAGTACGAGATTTAAGCAAATCCCTCCTTGTCTGATCACGAGAGCTCCAGCCAGTAACAAAACTTTGTCTCAAGCTCATCCGGACGATGATTCTCAAAAGATGAAGCCAACAGTACTGTACGATGGTAATTTGAGTTCAAACGCTGATGGGCTACATCAAAACTTTGTCTTTTCGGGGCTAATATTCCTGTTTTCTTGTTGGGCTCGTGACTTTCCTGCGTACTTTTTTGGTTTTGATATTTAGTAACTGATCGATTCCTGGAATTAGTGTTACCATTCAAGTTTGTGTAATGAAAGTGGAATTCATGAGTGAATAGATGAGATTAACCTTCAGTTTTTCAATGTTCTGCTGATATTGTCGAGTCCCGTCCCATCCCATCCCATCCCATCAGGGATTGTTGCTTACTTTAGCAGAGTTTCCAGGCTAAGAAAACAGCATCTGTCTAGCCTTGATTAAAAAGGAGAGAAAGGATGCCAACTCTGCACCCCGAGTTTGTCTTGTGATTTGCATGCTTTCTTGTGTGCAGACTGAGAGAGGGCTGGGTTGGGTACGAACCATGTCTCAGCTAGCTGACCCGTAGAATATAATAGGTCCATTATAGAGGTCACTGGCCTACCAAGCCTAACTTAAAAAAAGGTCACTAGTTTGTTATTCCTCTAATTGTCTTTTCTAGTGATAAAATAAAGGGAAGAACAAATATTTTGTGATATCTAAAGTAAACAGATAATTTTTATTTATTCTTTCACGATTTCTTTTGTGTCAGTTTGATTGTAATAATGAAATTTGGAGGAAAGAAAATGAATTTTATGGAATTAAATTGCTTAGAACTTGTTTTATTGGGAATTGTCAATTAATTGTATTTGATTAGTATAATTTTTCACTTGAAAAATATTGAATTTTTGAATATTTTCGTATTCGTTTGACTTTGTTTTTCATGAAAATTATCCATTAAAAAGATAAAATTTGTTACAATTGGGGATATAATTTATTTTCATTGTCAAAAAAATAAATAAATAAATAAATAAGTTGCTTAGAAAGCTTTTCCCATCAAATTTATGGGAAAACCTTTTCCTCAAAAGTCAAGAAAATGTAGAAAACAAATTTCATAAAAAAATTAGTCAAGAAAATGTGGAAATAGAATTTAATTTTTATTTCCTATGAAAAATAATGTCAAATCAAATGGGGGTTAATGATTTTATGATATCAGTTGTTTAATTGGGCCACATGACAATTGACATGACCCAGTTTCAACCGGTCCTCAATTTTCGACTGAGATTGATAATAACTCTTCTGACTTCTTGTCGTTATTTGAGCATCATTTGATTTCCCAAGTCCACATTTATCTGCTTTTGCGTTTTTTTAATTTCTCGAAGATGAATATTTATATTTGTTTAGTTAAAATAATCCACACCATCACTCTTCTGTTTATACATTATGCTATTTTTTAGCTTAATTAAGTAGCACAAGTAGGATTAAAGTGTGATCTATATTCAAATCCCAAGAAAAGAAAAAAAGACCTACTGATTAAAAATTTCAAACTATTCAAGACTAATGTGTCAATCAGTCCATTAACATGTGGAATAATGCAATTTATCATCGTTAGTGATTAGCACCTTAGGTGATAGTGACCTAAATGGGTGCTAATCACTACTAGTGATAAATAAGTTTTAACATTAAGAAGTGGTGGCTTGAATATGAGCATAATGTGGATTCTCTCTCTCTCTCTCTCTCTCTCTCTCTCTCTCTCTCTCTCCACCAAATAAGTCTACAATTGTTTTACATTTGATCCATAGTATTCCCAATTTACAGCCCATCGGAGATGCACTTCTCCCATCCTCAATTTTGCTGGTCACATGTACAATAATTGAAATTTATTACACTAAAGATGCTCTAATTCAGTTCACATCTTGTGCTAAATCCGATGTTTTACACAGCTGAGGTCTCTAAACAAGCCAACTCGAACCATGGCATGCCACGAGCCTGAGAATTTACAGATCCAAGCAATTAAACTGTTTTGACACGTGTTAGGTATTTTGATACCAAATAAACCCGGGGCGAAGATGACTCGTCGGATCGAATTAAAATCATATGGTTTGTTTGGAATCTATTATTGAAATTATTTAAAATAGTCGACCCAATAACACACAATAGTAACCCACAAAAGAAGTTGGATTGGTTATTACATTCATGCCCGATCCACTTAGTTGACCTAAGTTGCTACTATATATACTGGCTCTTTTTTGATATGTATTATCATAATACATATACACGGTTTGTCCAAAAGCCCCCTTTTTGGTGAGATTTCGATTGCTTCTCTGTGACTCTTTGTTGCATCCTTCGTGCGGTCCCTTTGTACAACCTTTCACCTCGCCTCTGCCAACATCTTGGCTAGCGCCTAGGCTGCTGCACTTGTCCATGTTCTACTCGGTCTTTCCCAATTTTGTTGCTGCTCCGATTGCCTCTTTCGATGCTGCCTTCTACATGATTTGTAGGCGGTTTACTTTGTGGTTTTGAGTGGAATTATTGGTTCCTTCTTGTAGAGCTGCTTTGTGCGTTATTGGATTATTGATTTCAGCCATGTCAAATCCATTTTGGTGCTAATCTTTGTGATATTGGAAATGGGAAGTATTTTCTTTAACTCACAATTTTAATTCCATTGTTATTAATTGATTTGGAACCCACTTCGTGCTTAATTGATCAATTGAAGGTTATATTTTCTTCACAAATTGGTATCAGAGCCTCTAGTGGCTTGATTGCATGCTGATTTTCGATCTTTGGTGGCTAAAAATTGGAATTGATGTGTCTGTACGTGTGTATTTTGTACAATTGAGGCGTTGGCCTGCTAATTTTGCAATAAGGACTTGAATCCTTAATTAAATTCACATCTCTCATTGTTACACCGCTCTGATAAATTAGCTGAAACTCTTTAAATTATTGCCATGGTAGGTCATCGTGTGGGGAGACCAAGGATTGTGGCCTTGCATGTTGCTAGTATTTTAGGACTATCTTCCTAAATTGTGATATTATTGTCTTTGTGACTGTGTTGATCGTTGTTTAATTTTCGTATTGTTGCTGAACTTTTTTTTGGATAGAATTGTTACCTTTGACCTTATCCGCTCGAAAATTCATTTGAGATTGAGGTTCGAATCTCACGATAATCTTGGGAATTTATACCAGTGTATAACTTCGATCTATAGGACATTCTCTGTGCGGTAGTCTCTTTGAAGGTTGCTTATGTGCTATGGGTCTTATTTGTTAGGATGTGTGCGCACCACTTTGGTTTGGGTGTCGTTAATGATAAATGTGATTTTTATATTTGACAACAAAAAATGAAATGGATTTTAGTACAACAAAAATTTTCAAACTTTGACTAAGGATCGGAAATTTAGTTTGACAAACTTGCTTATACTTCTATTAACTTGCACTTATCTAATACCGTTTTGCGTAGAGCTAGCAAATATGATACTGTCGAAAAGTTTTGGAAAAAGCTTGAGGAGCATTATTTGACTCAATCCATGCCCAACAACTTTTTTTACTTGAAAGTTTTTTCAGTTTCAAAATTAACCCCTCAAAAGATTTAGATGACAATCTTCACGTTTTCAACAAATTTGTTTAAGATAGTACAAACTGTGGTGAAAAAGGTTTCTGATGAATATAAAGCTATTATTCTTTTGAATTCTATTTCTGATAATTATAAAGATGTCAAGAATGCAATAAAAAATGGGAGGGAGACCCTTCATTCATAGTCATCAATTCCTTAAAGAATGCAATAAAAAATGGGAGGGAGACCCTTCATTCATAGTCATCAATTCCTTAAAGCCTAAGGAGGGGAAAATAAAAGTTTTGAAATAAAATATTTTGAAATAGTATATTAATAGAGAATGTGTGATTAAAAAATAAGGAAAAATTTTGAATTTACGTATAATATTATTTCATTAATGAATGTGGTTAAAAATAAGAGAATCAAAATTTATTTTGAAAACAATGAGAATCAAACAAAGGTTATTGTGAAAACCCTTTGCTTAGTGTCCCATTTCAAAGGTTTGTTCTCTCGCTCTTCATTCTTGTTTTGCTTATTTTATCTCAAGAACCACGAAATTGGTCAGTGGACTCCGTCACCTTTGCATAATATCGCTGATTAATATGATCATGTCTTGGTTCAAGCAAAGTATTTGAATTTCTAACAGTGATTACGACTATTTTGATATCTCGTATCAGGTTACCTCTTTAACCTCCCTCATGACATTGGAAGCTACTAATTTTTCCAACCTTTTCGAACTTTTTCCAAATGCATATTATTTAAATATTATCTTTAGCAAGGATGAAAACAATGAATGTGTTGATGGAAATGTCGATGCCCAGAGATATGAGAGCCTTGGGGACAAATTTTGTATCGAACATTTGATAAATAGTTTTAAAACCTTTTGACTGGAAAACACTAATTGATCGCTCATATATTCTATTACGTATATTAGGATTGGTGATGGGCATTTTTTGTAGGGGTAAAGTTGTAAAGATTGAAATTTGAATATCTTATAGTGATTTCAAAATAAAAAATACGAACACGTTGTAGAATCTTTATGCAATAGTACTAAAATTGTAAGATTTTAAAAAATAATAGTAATAAATAATTAATAGTACTATTCATGACTAATCTTTCCCACTAAGTTGTAGGCCCCATAAGAATAAGAAACTAACGACCCTGGCTGATTGCAACGAATTTCATGAAAAAATGTCACATTCGAAAAAAATGAATTCAACTTTAACCGTTTGATTGCAACATGAAAATGAAAATCGAATTTCAAGGTACAACAACTTTAAATTGCATTTTCTTTATTTTTATGAAAAACGAATTCATATGAATTTGGTGAATTTTTATTTTCCAACTAACATGTAATTAGAATTTCTTCCCACATTTATATATCAAACGAACCATAAGAGCATTTTAAAGAGTTTTTCTAAACATAAAAAACTTCATATTTTTAAGCGAATATTTAAAAATAAATTTTAAGAGACTCTCTCCTCTAATTTTTTAAAATAGATTTTTTATTTTTATTTTATAATTATTGTATCTAATAAATTATAATTTCAATACTCTATTTCTTAAATTATTCAAATTAGATTTGAATTAATTGACGATGGATATAAAATCTTACGTAAAATAAAAGATGATGAATAATCAATAAATATTTTTATAAAAAATAAATAAAGAGTCAAATAAAGAAATATTGTTGAAACTGGTTCTTTATTTGTCAATCGATCGAATGATTTAAAAGATTGTAAAAACATGTAAGCGGTGGTAATAGAAAATAACGACAAGGAAATAAATGAATAAATTCAGGACAGTATTTAATACGCGCTAAATTCGCGCGTACGTTTCCTTCGTGTTTTACCGCAATAGTACAGTATTTTGACAGGACGATTTGCTATTTGTTGATGAAAGGAAACATGTGGTTCCGTCCAAAAAAAACCCAGAAAAAGCCACAAATTTTTTAGCTAAATACAACGAGAACCAGCTAATCTTGATTCCAATTAATTAAATAATATTGTTGGTCAATCATTCCTTCGAGGAAAATCTGCTAAAGTCACTGTTTCGATCAAACTTTCCTCAGTTTTATAATCTGTAAGTTCCTTTCTTTTTCTTTCTTCTTCTTAAATTAGCCGAAAGTTGCTTTCATATTGGATTTATTCTTGTTTTTTATATTATTTTGATATCTGAATTACTGGGGGTTTTTTTTTTGCCTTTTGTGTGCGGTTTTTGCGGTTTTCTTGAATAATAAATAGTGTGAAAATGAAAGATATGCTACATGTCTATGATTCTGTGGATTTGGGTTTCTTGGTCTTTAAGTATATGGGGTTATTTGTTTGAAATGAATGCAGAACTGAGTTAGTTATTCCCACGTTTGTCATTTTTCTGTGGTGCTTTGTGCTTTTTCTTTTCAGCTGCATAAAGTTTGTCCGCTGAAGTCCGTAAGTGGGGATAAAAGCAGTGGCTCTAAGTTCAAGAGATAGAAAGGATCGCAAATGTGATTTTTTTAATTAATATTAGGTTGAATTTCAGAATTTCAGAATTCAGATGTGGGTTTGTTATATTTAGTATCAGATATTGTAAGAAGATAGAGGATTTGGGGTAAGGAATTTGAGGCAATCGATTTTGTGATATTGTGATTTGCAGAATCTTTTATTCAATTAATAAGAAGTTATGTGGATTCTGATGAATTATTAGTGAAGTGATTAGATTTGGGCTTGTTATTGTTTCTCCTCTAGAGATCTCCTGATTTGATGAAATTGCATTGGAAGAAAAGGACTTGTTCAGTTTTTTGGATATTTACATTTAGTATAGAGGAGAAAGATGCAAAGAGTGCGTGTTTCATCATACCAAGGTCCAGTGCACAAGCTAGGAGATTCCCAAATGACATTATCTCCAAAATTTAGATTAGCTGCAACCCAGTCGTCTTTGTTAGATCCTTCAGTAGAATTAGAACTATCTTTTAGGGGAGAGCCATTCATTCCAGGCCTTCCTGATGATGTTGCCTTGCAATGCCTCCTCCGAGTTCCAGTTGATAAACATGCAACCTGCAAGGCTGTCTGCAAGCGTTGGTATTCATTGTTTGGCAGCAAGGAGCATTTTTTCACGCGGAGAAAGGAGCTTGGTTTCCATGATCAGTGGCTTTTTGTCTTTGCACACCACAAATGTACTGGAAAAATAGAGTGGAAGGTTCTAGACCTTACCCAATTCTCTTGGCACACAATTCCGGCTATGCCTTGCAAGGATAAGGTATGCCCCCAAGGATTCAGGTGCGCAGCCATCCCTCATCAGGGTGTTCTCTTTGTTTGTGGTGGTGTGGCCTCTGATGTGGATTGCCCCCTCAATTTAGTATTGAAATATGAAGTGTGTAAGAACCGATGGACCGTCATGTCAAAGATGATCACTGCACGGTCATTTTTTGCAAGTGGGATAATTGATGGGCTGGTATATGTGGCTGGTGGAAACAGCACTGAAATGTTCGAGCTTAACTCATCTGAAGTCCTTGATCCTAATAAAGGAACCTGGCGTTCGGTTGCAAACATGGGAACAAACATGGCCTCATATGATGCAGCAGTTCTTAATGGGAAGCTTCTTGTGACAGAAGGTTGGTTTTGGCCCTTCTATGTTGTACCCAGGGGACAGGTTTATGACCCGGCAACAGATAATTGGGAGAATATGGCTACTGGACTGCGAGAAGGCTGGACTGGTTCGAGCGTTGTGATTTATGGGCATCTGTTTGTGGTTACAGAGCATGAAAGAACAAAAGTTAAGGTTTATGACTCTGAAACTGATTCTTGGTATACTGTTGAAGGACCTCCTTTGCCAGAGCAAATATGCAAGCCTTTCTGTGTCCACTGCTGGGATAACAGGATCTATGTGGTAGGTCGGCACCTTCACCTTGCCGTGGGCCATATCTCAATCCTCTGCTCACAAGGCTCATCTAGAAAAAGGTGCAGATTTTCTGTTCAATGGCAAGTGGTGGATGCGCCTGAAACCCTCTTCGACTTGACACCGTCAAGTGCACAGGTTCTGTTTGCTTAAAACTTCTTTGAGTTTGTGATTGTGATTGTGCTTGTAGTTACTGCTGCCCCTGTAATTATATGAGAATGTCAATAAATTAGAGAGATGATAGCATGTGGAGCACTTTTCGCTTGGTATTTAGAATCGTAGAGCCTGGAAAAAGCTTTTCAATGGAAGTGAAAACTGATGAAAATTATATCGTGTGATTATGGTTGATCTCTACCAAAGTACTGTTATAACCAATTAAGATTTTGTTATTCATTTCTTTCTCAAGATTATCTTTGCATTCATGTCTTATATGACGAGGCTAAATGATGGAAAACCGTACAGCATCTGTTGAAAACAAACGTTATTCGTGAAAGCAAAATGAAAATCGACATGGTAGTTTCTTATTTTGTCTTGATCAAAAGGGATCTGTGAATTTGAAAATCATGAATCCACATTTCATGCATCCATTGTAAGAAGATCTTGCAACTATGTCCCCAAGTGCAGCACTATTCTTCCAGTTTCCAATTGTGAGCTCTGTAGTTGTGCTGTGGATATAATGGACAAGAAGCTATTTTCTTAATCTGGGGTTATTACATTTTTTTTTAAAATTAATTAAACTATATAGTTTTCTGCTGATGTAAATTGTTACAAGACAGACTTATTTCTATTTTTAATATATAATTTTATAAAAATATAATTGTTTTGATGTTGATGGAGAAGTGCTGTCTTCGCTGGAAAGAAAAACCTTTTGCTCTCTGATTTTTGCTGTGGATTTAGTTTCCGTCAAAAATCTCAATTACTTGGGATTTTTGTTGACTGTTAAAAGGTGCTGTCAACATCCATATGGCAAATTTATGAATTATTTATAAATTGATCAAACCTTATTTTTAATCACATTCGAATGGACCCATAAATAATATTTAGGTCATGTTTGTTTCGGATTAAAATCAGATTTTAATTTAAGTCAAAGGCAAACAATCAATATTAATCACATCTTTCATGAGTTTCACAGCTTTTCAATTACATATTTTAAAAATTTGTATCACAATTTATTAAAAATCTATCTCATAATTTTTTCTTTCTTAAATAATATTTATCAATATACTATAAAATTTAATAAAATAGATATTTTAATTAATTATCATGCCACAATTATTTTAATATATACCATATTATTTAAAATGTATTTTTTTATATTATGCTATTTCTACTATATATGTTTTTAAAACTAATTACATATTTGTCACTTCATACGAAAAAAAAAGTTAGGAAGGTCTTGCTTTCTTGCTAAGACATTCGATTTAAATTACTTTTAAGAATAGTCAGCAAATTGAGTAGCTTGTCACATTGGATTATTAATGAATTGGATTGGGAAGCTCCGCCCAATTGTGTACTTTGAGATTGATTGCTTCAAGCTGATTCGACGATCCCCAATAATGTCAAATCTTCTTATCATAATTCTTGTTGAGAAAGTACGATTTGAAAGAGATTAGAGAAAAAAAATGAAGAAAACGAACCAATACCTGTGGATGCAATATGGTTGATATGTCGACCCCTTGCTTATCTCATTCCAACCTTTTTTTTTTTAACATAAATAAGATCAAGACCAAGTATTACCAATTTCCATGGAGAAAGCAAACAATGGAGACATTATAAAATTTGCAAGCCAATCACTTAAACCACGCACATAGTTCATTTAAAAACTTAAAAATTACATTAAAGCTCATATTTGATTGGCACATTTTTCATGGAAAATGTCACATTCTTGAAAAACGAATTCTACTTTGCCCGTTTGATTGCAACGTGAAAATGGAAATCGAATTTCAAGGTACAACCACTTTAAATTGCATTTTCTTTGTNCATTTTTCATGGAAAATGTTACATTCTTGAAAAACGAATTCTACTTTGCCCGTTTGATTGCAACGTGAAAATGGAAATCGAATTTCAAGGTACAACCACTTTATATTGCATTTTCTTTGTTTTCATGGAAAACGAATTTTTGTGAGTTTGGTGAATTTTTATTTTTCAACTAACATGAAATTGAAATTTCTTTCCACCTTTGCCTGTCAAATAGACTCTAAGCACTAATTTCAACTTCTCATGAAAGATGATTTAGATATTTTTAAAATGTTCCAAATTTGAACTTATCTAGGAGAGCTTAAAACACTTTTTTTTTAAATCAACCATAATTGTACATACAGGTGTCAATCCGGGTGGTTCGGGCCGGGTCGACCTACCAACACATGAGCCCGGTAACGGCCCGTGTGAAAAAAATGCCCGCCCGCTATGGGTTTCGGGCCAGTTTCGGGTCTGTCCACAAATTTTGGACTACAACCCAGGCCCGCCTGCTGACCCATCCGGGTCGAGCCAATGCCGTTCACGGGTCATGGTTTGTTCCGATTTGGCCCGTAT
>CAIGRN010156188.1:0-13481 GCA_903798345.1 Fraxinus anomala
TAATTAGAATATACCGACTAAATCCAGTGAAGTTCAAAGTTTTCTGGGATTGGCTGGATACTATCGAAGATTTATCGAAAGATTCTCCAAAATAGCTATCCTAATGACACAATTGACAAGGAAAAGAGTAAAGTTTCAACAGACAGATAAGTGTGAGCAAAGTTTTCAAGAGCTAAAACAAAGATCGATTACATCACCAGTGTTAACCATACCTGCACGTACAGAAGGGTATGTTATATATATAGTGATGCATCCAAATAAGGTTTGGGATGTGTATTGATGCAGCACGAAAAATTGATTGCATATGCGTCGAGACAATGGAAGCAACATGAGAAAAATTATCCAACTCATGGTCTAGAATTTTCAATGGATGTTCATGCATTAAAAATATGGTGCCATTACTTATATCAAGGGAAGTGCAACATTTATACGAATTATAAGAGTCTCAAACATTTCTTTACACAGAAGGATTGAATATGAGACAGAGAAGATGGCTGGAGCTAGTAAAGGATTATGATTGCACTATTCATTGCCATCCAGGTAAGGCTAATGTTATTGCCGATGCTCTAAGTAGAAAGCTGAGTAAAGGATTATGATTGCACTATTCATTACCATCTGGGTAAGGCTAATGCTGTTGCCGATGCTCTAAGTAGAAAGTCGATGGGATAATTGGCATCATTACCTACTATACGGATGGATTTGATCAAAGACTTGAAAATTTTGTGAATCGAAGTCATTACGACGCTAGAACAAGTCATTACTTGTTTAGCAACTTTGGTGGTTCGACTTGCTCTCAAAGTTCAGATTATAGAAGCACGTGGTAAAGATCCATTCTTGTAGAATAGTTTCGGATCAGGCACTAATGTTTAAAGGAAGAATTTGTATGCCTAACGATGAAGTTTTGAGGAAAGATATATTGAAAGAGGCTTATTTTACCCCATACACCACACATATTTTTATCGAGATCTTTGAGATACATTTTGATGAAGGAATATGAAAAGAAGTATATGCCTATTTGTAACAAAATGCCAACCTACAGGGTTATTAAATCCATTGGACATACTTGAATGGAAGTGGGAGAACATCGCAATGGACTTTGTTACAGGATTTTCGAAGTCGGCAAGAGGACATAATGCTATATGGGTAATAGTGGATCGTCTAACCAAGATTTATGTATGAAGTTTTGGAAAAGCCTACCAGGAGCTATGGGAATGAAATTAAATTTTAGTATGGTGTCTCATCCTCAATCCGAGTATCAAATGACCATTCAAATCTTGGAAGATATGCTAAGAGCCTGTGTTCTGGATCTGGGAGGTAGTTGGGAATCGTATATACCTTTACTAAAATTTAGATCTAAGAAGTGCATCAACATAAGGACTAAAATGCATATGCATAGTCACATCTAAGACTTCGAAAAAGCGGTGGTGGAAAGAGTGCATCGAAGGCATTTTGGTGAGCCTGCATTGCCTCTCGTTGAGTGTTGTAGTAAGCATAAAAGGCATCGTGTTGAGCCTGCATCGCTGCTTGTTGAGCTTGTATTGCATCTTATTCAACTTGCATATGGTGAAGCATCCCGCCAAGCCCATCGATGGAGGATGTAAGTGAATTGATGCGCCCAATGAAAAGATTGTAGTGATTAATGATATAGGGGTTTTGAGCTTAAGCATTCATTGCCATATACGAAAATGTTAGTACATTTACATTTCAGCTAAGAGATCAAGTATTTGATCTTACTCCGAAATTTGGCTCTTAAGATCTTGAATGTGGCTTCGATCTTGACTTCCTTCATAAGTCCGATTTGTGATTATAGTTTTTGATCTTTTGACAACCATTGATCAATTTTTTCAACGTATGCGTTGAAAGACTATAATCACTTAAACTCAACTTGTTAGTAAACAAGATTAACTTGTTTGTTATAATCAAAACTTTGAGATTTTAAATCAACCATAGGTCAACATATTTAAGAGCATAGTCGAAGACATAAGAGAGCCATAAAATGAAGTTATAGAGATTTACGATGGCAACAAGTCTGCAATAACAATGGTCAAAACTCTCATAGTTTGTAATAGAAATAAGTACATTAACATCAAGTATTACTTCATTAGATAAGCTGAAGCAAATATAAAGATATAGATTAAACCCTATAGAACAGATGTAATCAACATATATTTTCACGTAAGCACTACCACAAACAAGTTTGAATTGGTGTGAGACATGATTGGAGTTATCAAAATATGCACCAAGGAAGAGTATTACTTATTGGTGCATATTCTAAAAACTATAATACCAGAAGACACTAGATTGCCTTGGAAAGGAAGAAAAGCAAGTGTAGATATTTGTTTTCTAGATTGCCTTAGAGAGCAAGTGTAGATATTTTGTAATAACAATATATAAAAAGATTTAAAAAATGGAGAAGAAAGAAGATTTATCTAGAACTTGTATGGCAGTAAAAATTGCCACCGACTTCGGTGCCTATAAAAAGGCACAAATAGATTAAAATTGGTGATGTAAGGAAATCCTAAAAGCTAATCCTTCGGCTTCTAGCAATTAGTAGATAGAAAACTTTCATCCTTTATCATTGTTAGTGATAAAAGTCTCCTGCCATTTTTTGTAAAATCTTATTTCCTCCTTCAACCATCTCTTGTTAAATAGAAATATTCCCTACTATTTCTATACTATCAAATCTACCCCATATAAAATCGATTAAACAATTTCAGTTAATTTCTTCTACTCACAATAAAAACCATCAAACTCACGCAGATTCCTTTATGTCAAACTCTATAGAATAAAAATCGGCCTCATGAAACAGAATGAATTCCTATTTTTCAGTCTAAAAGAATAGCAGTGAAGTGAAAATGATCAAGTGAATTGGAGATCATCAACTGATGGAGGCTTACCAACCATATACCATGGCATCACTTGATCTTTCTTGCTTAGAGATTCTTGTAAGAGGTCACTAATTGGTATTGTACTTTTTGTTACCTATTATGAATTGATCGCAAGATAATTACAATAATGTAATAAGCAAAACTAAAACAAGAACTCCAAGATCTATGTGAAAACTCAAGATGGAAAAAAGCACACACAAAGGAGGAGAATTTCACTAAATTAATAACGAATGTGTTTACAACAAGATCCCAATACTCTCAATTTAAGATTTAAAGCTCTCAAGATGTCGTATGAATGTTATGATATCAGTACAAGTTGTGGAGAATATATATAAACCCTAAAATTCAAGTTGTAGATGAATATGAGTCCAGAAAATACGTTAAAACACGAAATGGGCCTGGGTCAGATAACCTCGCCACTCAAGCGTCGTCGAGCGGTAGCTCCACCGCTCGAGCGACAGGCGGGCACCAACACTCAATTGAAACCCTTACGACGTTGTTCGAGCATCAAACTAGCACCAGACTAGCACAAATACAGTGACTTTTCTCCCAGTCCATAATTTGATCTTTTCAAGACCACTCCAACCAAAACTCCAATATTCACTAGAATTTAAGTTAAACTATATCTCCACCTTGAACCAAATTCCAATACATGAAATTTCAGAACACATCTCCAAGTAAACACTACTCCACTGCTACCAAACAGGCCCCAATGAGTTGAATCAATGACAAACAACAACTAAGTTCAAGCAATGCTCAAACTTAGCAATGTGAAATAGTTTTGTCTTCAAATCGGTTGGATTATCCTTGGTATCAACCATGCTCACTATAATATCACCAAGAGCAATCACATCATGCACAAAGTGATACATCGCATCAATGTGCTTAGTCTTCTCGTGAAACATCTGATGCTTAATCAGAAAAATGGCACTCTGAATATCACAATATATTGTAGAAATCTATAAGTCTTTACTGATTTCACCTATCAATCTCTTCAACCACATGGCCTCCTTACATGCCTCTATAATGGCCATGTACTTTACCTCTATTGTAGACAAAACTACTATATTCTGCAAAGTAGTTTTTCAGCTGATAGAACATCTTCCTAAGGTAAACAAATACCCTATAAGTGATCCAATCTTATCAAAATTCCCTGCATAATCTAAATCCAAATACCCAATTTCTCCATATGCATTTTTACCAAAAATGCAAGCAAGCATTCGTAGAGTTTCTCAAATATCTGAATATCCACTACACTATTTTCTAGTGTTCGTTCCAAGATTTATCATTTACCTACTAACTGCATTGACTGCACATGCCAAATTTGGTCTTGTATGAACCAACTATATTGGAATAAGGAACCTAAGACATATAATCATATTTTCATCTAACTGATGACATAAGCCAGATTATAATTTAAAGTAGGCAGCCAGGAGTACTGAAAGCCTTCGCATTCAGCATATTTAACCTATGGAGCACCTTCTCAGTGTACACCTTCTAACTCAAATACAATCTACCACCATTCATATCCCTAAAGATACCAATACCAAGAATCTTCCTTCCTACACGCAAGTCATTCATCTCAAACTCCAAACATAACTAAGCTTTCACTTTTCTGACATTTGCTTTATCCTCGACTGGTATGAGTATATTATCAACATATAACAACAAATATGTAATCGATCCACCGTCTCTATTTTTAAAGTACACACAACTATCATAACTGCTTCTAATGAAATTATGAGTAGTCATGAATGAATCAAACATTTTATACCATTGTTTTGACTATTGTTCAGTCCACACAAGGACTTATTCAACAAGCACACATATGACTCCTTTTCGAAACTATGAAACTCTCTGGTTATTGCATGTAAATGCTCTTCTCAAGTTCTCAATGCTATAATGCTGTCGACATCCATCTGCTCAAACTTCAAGCCATTTTTAGCAACAACCCCAGATAAAGCTCTAATTGAGCTATGTTTTACTAGTGGTAATAACATAGATGTGAATTCAATACTTAGAATCCAACTGTAGCCATTTGCAACCAATCTGACCTTATATCTTCAACCCCTGATATCCCGTCCTAACTTTTGAATACTCGCAGCGAATAACCTTTTTATCCTTGGGTAATTTCACCAAGCCCCAAGTACTATTTTTATTCAATGATTCCATCTCATCCTATATAGCAATCAACATATGCTAGAATTATTGCAATTGGCTGCCTTTGATATATATAGCAGGGTTCTCGGTTGAATCAGTATTGTTAGCCACACTTAATACATAAGCTACCAAATCTACTTTTTCGTACTTTTGTGGAGGTCTAATCTCTCTATGAGGTCTATTCTTAGCAATTACATACTGTGGTGTTACTGGTGGTGTAGGCAAAGTAGACAAAATGTTATTGTCTGTTAGTTTTAAGCTAGACTTATATGAAGTAAACTATTTTGAAACCTCTGATTGTTCTCTTGGATCAATTCCAACTCCACCTGAGTAGAAAAATTAAGTTCCTCAATATTACCAGAATCCACACTAGGTGAACCATGTACCATAGCAAGTTTATAAAACACTATATCTTATTAATCACCATATTTTCTATCTAAAGACACCACAATTTATACCTCTTCACACTTATTTATACCTAAGAAAGATGCAGTTCTTAGACTTAGGCTCCAACTTTCTATTATTCACATGAGCATTAGTAGGATACCTAAATATTTTCAAATCAAAATAGCAAGAATGTTTACCAAACCATGCCTCTTATTTTTTTTTTACTTAATGGCAATTGAGGATGAGCAATTAATGAGAAAACAAGCGTAACAGCAGTTTTAGCCCAAAATGTTTTAGGCAACCTAGAATTTGAAAGTATACAATGAACACTTTCCATAAATTTATATTCATCCTTTCTATCACACCATTCTATTGAGGAGTTCTAGCCACTATCAAGTGTCTCAAGATACTTTCAGCCCTGCAAAAGCTATTGAAATAATCTGAACAAAACTTCAACCTATTATCTAAGCATAGGCGTTTCACCTGCTTTCCAATCTGCTTTTCTAGGATTGGGCATGGTCCAGTTCGGTTCGATTCTAAAAAGAATCGAATCAAACCCAAAATTTTCGAGTATTTAGTAAATGGAATCGTAGGGTCTAAATTTAATTATGAAACTGTTTGGGTTCGGTCTCATTCAATTCGGTTCGGTTCGGTTTCTATTCGATTTCGAGGTTCTATACAATAATTAATTTTTTTATATTACAACAACACTACATTAATTCGACTATTACATCTTAACTCTTACAAAATAACGTAGTCCAATCTTGTGATATCTTTTGTACCTCTATTTGTTGAATTATTCATAGATTTGACTATTAAAATCACAGAAATAGGAAGATCGCTAGTTCACAATAATAGAATGGTAGAAATGACACTACGGTAGAATAGGAGATTTGGAAAAAATTTAGGTCAATTTGATTAAGTTGGGGGCTTGGTTTGAAATTAGAAGTAGTTAAATTATATTTAGGGTTTGGATTAACTTAATTAGTTAGCAATTTATTTTTAAAAAAATTAAAAAATTAGGAAGATTCGGTTCTTATTTAGTTCTTCAGTTCTTGATTTAGAACCGAGAACCGAACCGAACCCGTCGGTTCTGATTCAGATATATGTTCGAGTATTTAACTTAAGAAGAACCGCTCAGTTCAGTTCAGGAGTTTTGTCCAACCCTATGCTTTTCTACCATTGTTTTTTACTTCTCAAAGGTCCCAAACACATCATTCTTCTAGTTCAATAAGAATACCCAAACTTTCATCAATCACTATTAACAAGTAATAACCACTTCCTTTATAACCTTCTAGCCGATCCCTAAAGATCTGAATGGATATATTCAAGTGTTGCTTTCATGTTGTGCTTCCTTTAGAGCATCTGACCATTTTATGTTTCTCAAAGATACAATGCTCACAAAGCTTCATCTTACTGATCTTCTACCCATCAAAAAGTCATCTCTTACTCAACTCTGTCATACCATTTTTACTCATATGCCCAAACCGTATATGCCAAAGTTTTATGTCTTCCTCATCTGTTAAAGAAGAAGTAGAAACTATTGCATCCCTTATAACTATGGAACCCTTCAAAATGTACAACTATCTAGAGATGTCCATACATGACAACAAGTGCATATTTGAGTCAAGTGCATTCAAAGATATAAGATTATGTTTTAGTTCTAGAATGTATCTTACATCTACAAGTGTTCTAATAGCCCCATCGAACATTCCGATTTTGATTGTACCAACTTTGACAATTTTGTAGGGTACGTTGTTTCCCATAATCACCACACCTCTCAAAATTCCTTCATATGTTTCAAACTTGTCCATGTTGGGACACATACTAAAATTGTACCTCGAGTCAAGTACTTATTCTTTACAAGGGTTGGGACCTATGTCAAAAATTACAAGAAACTCTTCTTAATTTTGCCTTCTTCCACAACATTATCTCTGCTGTATTTACATGTTGTTTTCCTTTATCAATAGCACCAGTAGCCTTGTTTCCATTTCATGCCCCTTCTTCTTATAAAAGTGATTTATCTACATGTTTGGATTTCGATCTGCCCCTCATATTTCTACAAAGATTTCTATCTTGATTTTTTCTACGAACAATAAGGCCATCAACGTGACTCATAGATCCTCCTGTAAGATACCTCATCTTTTCTTTAGACAGTAAAGTATCATAGACCTCATTCATGGTGAGAGCATCCCAACTATAGAGAATAGTATATTTAAAAGTCATTTATGATGGTGGCAATAAACACAACAACATCAGTTTCAAGTCCTCTTCATCATACTTGAGTTCCAATATCTAAATCAACCACGATTTCTTTGAGCATAGTTAAGTGATCATCCAATGATGCACCTTCGGACATCCGATGAGAATACATGCGCAGTTTCAAGTATAACTTGTTGGTCAAGTTCTTTGTCATATAAAGTTGCTCCAATTTCAATCTTAACGCAATGACACTTTTCTCCTTTAGAACATCTTGGACAATTTGATTTGATAGATATAGATGAATTTGATATAATGTTGTTCGTTCCCTACGATTTTTTTATCCTCCATCAATGTTGAAGGCATCTTATCAAAGCCAAACAAGGCTTCCTCCAAATCCATTCGTGCAAGAGCCTCTCATATTTTCACTAGCCATAAAGTAAATCTTGTGTTTCAATCCAATAACGAGATATCATATATCATCGTTGTCATGCGAAAAATCAACATTACTCTAATACTAGTTTATTATAGGTTAATCACAAGATAATGACAATAATGAAATAAACAAAACTAAAATAAAAATACCAATATTTATGTGGAAAACCAAGATGAAAAAAAAAAATCACAGGCAGATGAGGAGAATTTCACTATAATCATTAATGAATATATTTACAACAAGATCTCAATACTTTTAATTAAGATCTAAAGATCTCAAGATATTGTATGAATGTTATGTCCTCAAAACAAGTCGTGGAGTATATAAGCCATAAAATTCAAGTTGTAGATGAATAATAGTCCAGAAAATGCGTTAAAATGCAAAATGGGCCTAGCGCCAAGCGAGCGGTAGCTCCGTCGCCCAAGTGATAGGTGGGCACTAGGTGGGAGCCAAGTTTTGGTTGAAAATCTAACGACACCGTTCGAGGGCCGCTAGAACCATGCTAGCGAAAATGCGACGACTCTTCTCCCTGGTCTATAATTTGATGTCTTCAAGACCACTTCAACCAAAACTCCAATACCCACTAGAATTTAGGTCAAACTACAACATTACCTTTAGGTACAATACGATTTTATTGGCCAATTTGAAGTAATGGAGAATGACTTAAAACTCATCATTAAAATTTTGGTTACTACAAATTTCATTCAATTATTAGAATATATATTCATAGATAATATTGTTTTTGACCTACACAAATCCTTGTAGTGTAGAGGTATTAAGAACAAGTGCAAAATCACTGTAGATACAGGTAAATTCGTTGTCCACTAACAGACATAAGAGCTCCTGCTTCATGTAAATGAACATCAAAATTATTTCTACAACTCCATCCATTCTACCTATATGTGTTGTGTACATGGGTTTCTTGTAAAAGCTTAAATTTTGTTGTAATGTCATTCAAATATATAATGATAAGTGATTTAGGGTGATCAAACATCTATGTGAAAACACCAAGTGTGAAAACAATTGAAAGAAAAAAAATGGGAAAGTCGGGAAACTAGCCTTGGCAGTCACTTGAGGATGAGTGATCGTCTAGCCTCATAATTTGGCACCTGAGGCCAAATGAGTACATTGGGTGATTGCCTAGAATTGTACTAGGCGATCGTCCAATTTAATTATTATCGTTACATATGAATTTATTCGTGACGTTTTAATTGTTTCCATACCTCTTTGGTTTGATTTTGGCACCTATCCGTGCATGAGAAATGTTGTTTTATATATATGGATGGTTTCTATATTAGAAAAAATAATATTAACATCAAATCTATACGCTTACATCCAAATCAAATATCTAAACTAAAAAGCATTCTTCAAGTTCATATTACTTGATTCAAATTTGGATTAATGTTTGTTTATTCCTACAAACAATTTGTCAATAAAGCTTTGAAGCACTCATCTCGGTAGTGGCAAATACTTGAGGATAACCATTCTTTATCGTGTTCAAACCTTCCTTTTGGTAGATTCAAGATCCCTGGTTTTCTTGTTCTTTATCATTTTGCACAACAATCTCAAATGATATTTTGACATTGAGAACGAGACAACCATGGCTACTATCAAGATGATAAATCAAGACCTTATGAGGCTCGATAGATTCGACGAGACTAATTGTATCAGATGGAAGGATAAGTTAAAGTTTCTTCTTACAACATTGAAAATCTTTTATATTTCAGATCTAGACTTGGCACCATCGTTGGAACTAAGCCCAAATGACACCAATGTAAAGTATTTTGATTTCAAGTTTTTGGATAACTTGCCATTGTTAAAACAAATATTTGAATTGCAAGTCATTGTCAATAAAATGAAGGCTACAAAGAATGATCTTCTCGAACCTTCCAAGTTTGTGCAATCATTACAAAAAAAATTCTTCATAGAAGGGTTATATAAAGAAGATTATTCAAAGTTTCGAGGATTATTCTTTGGAAGGAATTCAAAAATATCTTCATATTGAGGAAGAGTCAAGGGCACGATTATTCTTTGGAAGGAATTCAAAAATATCTTCGTATTGAGGAAGAGTCAAGGGCACGAGATGAGAATGAACATTCTCATGAGAAAACTTTCAAAACTCATACCGTGGATCGAGCAAAAAAATACAATAAGGATCCAAATCGAAGATCTAAACTCAAACATCTTAAGTGTTCTTCAAGTTCATATTGCTTGATTTGAACTTGGATTAAGTTTTATTTACTCTTATAAACTATTTGTCATTAAAGCCTTCACACTCACCCCATTAATGGTAAATATCGTTTGAGGACAACGATTCTTTATCATGTTCAAACATTCCTTTCGATGGATTCAAGATCATTGGTTTTTTGGTTTTTCATCATTTTGCACAAAAAATTTTGTATACAAAACTTTACTTGCATTCTAATCTTGTCCCTTCTCACCAAACCCACCATTATAATTAGGGAAAATTGTAGCAGCGGTCCCAAAGCTTTACATTTTTTTTGCAGACTTTACCTTAACATTCACTTTGTGCCAGTGGAGGTCCCAAACCTTTGAGAAATTAGTAGCTGGAGTCCAAATCATCCATTGATAATTAGTTGACCAAGAAAAGTTAACTTTAACTAATTTTGACCAAATTAAAAGAGGTAAAATGGTAATTTTAAAATTTTACATAAAAAATTATAATAATTAAATAAAAATAAAAAATAAAGACAAATGGAAGAACCCACCCCATTCCCACGCCCCTACCCCCACCCAAAAACCAAACCAAACCCATCACAACCACATGCTACCGTCGCCGGAAAATGCCTCCGAACAATTTTGTATGTATTTGTTGTATACATCTATATGTGTCTATTTTTTATTTTTATTTTTGAAAGCTAAACCAAACTTGGGTGAATAAAATTCAATTACAGTAGCATTCTTCTCATTTGCCATTATAGCAGCCAATGGTCTTATTGTTGATTCTACCACTTAATTGAAATGGTTTTCTTGGGATATTTTGTTGTGATGAAATTGAGGGTTACGATACCAAGATTCTTGATCGAATTGAACAGCCTTGGAGGCTATGAACTGCAGGTGCTAGGGCTTTTTGGTTTATGAGTTTACCTTAGACAATAATTGCTGCGTGGGTGGGAAAGAAGATAATTTGAGATCTACAAGTTCTTGGCTGCAAATAGGAGATCATTAATGTGTTTACCAACGGTGGTGTTGACGTTGGATGGCGATGATGGTGGCTAATTTTCAAAGGTGGGGGTGAGAGAGGGTGTAGGGATGGGGTGGGGTGGGGGTGATGAGGGAGGCAACCATTTTTTATTTTCTATGATTTTTTATATTAATTTTTTAGTTTATTTATTTATTTAATGTACATTTTTAAAATTATCATTTTACCCCTTTTAATTTGGACAAAATTGGTCAAAGTTAACTTTTCTTGGTCAATGGTCAAATGGATGATTTGGACTCCAGCTGCTAATTTCTCAAAGGTTTGAGACTTCCACTAACACAAAGTGAAAATTAAGGTAAAGTTTGCAAAAAAGGCAAAGGTTTGGGACCGCTGCTGCAATTTTCCCTTATAGTTATTTATTGTCTTGATGTTGTTTTATTTAGCAGTTTATTAGGATTTTTGTTTATGAGATAAGTTTCGAGTTGAGTCTTGATTATTGTAATTGTTTTGGATAATAATTCATCTAGGAATTAGATGGGTCAGGAGGTGGTAGCGATGGTGTCGATTTTAGGGGGTGCAGTGGTGCTGTGGCTCTTTCGGGAGGGATGGATTTGTTAGGGAAGGTGAAGATTTCTTTTATTTTTTAAAAATTACTTTTTATTTTTATTTTTCTCTTTTTTCTTATTTTTTAATATTAATTTAATTTCATTTCATTGCTTTTAAGTGGGAAAATGCAAATTGCCAGTTTTGCCCTTGTAAAAGAAATAGTTAAAATTTAGTCAATAGTGGAACTTTGGACAGAAATCATCCATAGGTCTTTATCTGAAAGTTAAGGATAAAGTCAGGGATTGTGAGCCAAAAATGAAAATTTTGAAATTATTTCTACTTTTTGAAAAGGCTATGGACTCCTACTACAATTTTGCCTTTAATAATAATGTTGTATTATGTAAGAGTTGTCTGTTTGTCACAGATTTACCATTTTTAAATCCAATTATCATCTTATATAAGTAATTTTGAGAACAAATAACACTAGAATGTATAAGTAACTTTGCATCTAACGCTAAGGAAGGGGGAAAATTTTGGATGTTCTGGACTAATGCATTGGTGGTTTCAGTGAGCAGTTCTTCAGACCAGCAATTATCCGGATGGGTTACGTTCGGACACAATAGCCTATATTTTTCTTTTATTTATGTCAATTGTTGTCAGACAAGGAGAAGGAAATTATGGCATCAACTAAGTAATCTAGATGATGGCGATGCGGGATGGCTAGTAGGAGGTGACTTCAACGTAGTAAGAGCAAGTGATGAAAAATTGGGGGGCTTGCCCTTATCTGCTACGGCCATGAAGGATTTTAATGACTTTATTCACGAATCAGGCCTGATGGACATACCTTTTGAGGGTCCCAAGTTGTCNTAGTAAGAGCAAGCGATGAAAAATTGGGGGGCTTGCCCTTATCTGCTACGGCCATGAAGGATTTTAATGACTTTATTCACGAATCAGGCCTGATGGACATACCTTTTGAGGGTCCCAAGTTGTCATGGTGTAATGGGCGAGAGGGCACACGACGGATATGGGCGCGCCTCGATCGCATTCTGGTTAATCAAAACTTCAGAAATCAGTTCCCTTCGATTTCTTTAACATACCTAGACCGCACGACTTCAGATCATTGTCCAATGGTGTTACAATGCAGGGACAAATTAAATCCTACAGTTCCTAAACCATTCCGCTTTCTAAATATGTGGTGCACACACAAAGATTTCCTACCTTTGGTGCAACGGATTTGGACAGCAAGAGCAAAAGAATCAGGCTCTCCAATGGTGCGTATTGTTCATAAACTCAGGAACCTGAAAACTGAACTTAAAGGCTGGAATGGCACAGTTTTTGGGAGGGTGCAACAGGAGATGAAAACCCTTGAACATAAGCTTATTCAGCTGGAAAATTCACTGATGGAGAATTTTTTGGTAGAGGTAGAACATAACTTGCTGGAATGCCGAAACCAGTATGCTATTTGGTTGGACAGAGAAGAGACTTTATGGAGGCAAAAATCTCGTATTAAATGGCTAGGAGATGGGGATGGAAACACCAAATTCTTCCACGCTTCCGTAAGAAATAAAAACAAGGGCCAAATAGTGGATCACATGACTCTTGAAGATGGAACTGATCTAAAGTCGCTTGATGAAATTCATGAAGGGGCAGTGCAATATTTCCAAAATCTATTCTCAATCTCGCCTATTTCCATTGAGGCTAA